>JACEFZ010002413.1:157500-223782 GCA_014155875.1 Cepaea nemoralis
GGAAAACAGCATAGCAATAGAAAAGTAGCGAAGATAATATAATCTTCTTCTTCTTCTTCTTCTTCTTCTTCTTCTTCTTCTTCTTCTTCTTCTTCTTCTTCTTCTTCTTCTTCTTCTTCTTCTTCTTCTTCTTCTTCTTCTTCTTCTTCTTCTTCTTCTTCTTCTTCTTCTTCTTCTTCTTCTTCTTCTTCTTCTTCTTCTTCTTCTTCTTCTTCCAATGTTATATAGGCTTTCAACCATCTCATGCCAAGCAGACTTGTTGTAGACTTGTTCATTATTGGTTTCATCTTTGCAGGTACACTTTTGTACATGATAAGGTATCTAGTCTCAATCTTCCCTTTTTAAACGTCTCTTACGGCATGCATGGACTGTTATAGTAAACTACTCTCTTATTTCCTTATGCGCGGCGGGAAGGCACCATATTGTGCTAATGGATATATTACTTCAACAATTGTGAATGCTGTATCATCATCATCATCATCATCATCATCATCATCATCATCATCATCATCATCATCATCACATCGCCTTGACTGCTGGCGTGGGCAATCATGCTTCTCTAAAATTTGCGATCAACGACGGCATCGATCAAATCATGTGTTGACTCCTTTGCGTACATACGACACAAGACTGTCGAGAATTTTCTTATGCTGTCTCCCTCTATCTCTATTTCCGCAAAATAAATTCGGGGTTAGAAGACTGTCCTACTACTAAGCGCGTCCATCGGGTGGCGGATGGTGGCGTAACCTCTGGATATTTTGTCTATGAGTTGGCTGTGAATATGTTGAATAAGCAGCTGTGGACCAACACCGGCGGTGGTCATTGAAAGGAGGCGAGTTGGCTGGTGGGGCGACTATCTCTATAAGATACCTCAAACCTCTATGACGTAACTCTCGGCGGGTAAGAGGCGCCATATATAACCTCTCCCACCCCCTACCCCTCCCCCATTTCCTAATTATTTCCGTATCTATTTGACGCTACTTGTTCCAAGCACAAATTGATAATAGGTCTGATGTTCTTTCAGTCTACTCCTATATCTTGAAGGCATGTAATTAATCGTTCATGTTGTAGTCTATCAAAAGCTTTCTTTCATTCTATAATATATATATATATATATATATATATATATATATATATATATATATATATATATATATATATATATATATATATTCTGAACTTCCATGTATTTTTCAGTTAACATCCTCCAGAGATTGGTGCTACTGTTTTTGCGGAAACTAAATTGTTCTTCAGCTACTTCCTAATCTATTTTACTTTGAATTCTTTCTTGTATGACCTTGATGAGTATCTTAGTTATATGGCTCATTAAGCTAATAGTTAGGTAGGCCTCATGATAAACAGCTCTTAGCTTCTTGGGTCGTCGTCATCATCATCATCTTCCACTTCTGCCTTCAAACGTCGTGGGGAGGAATAATTTGTGTTCCATCGCCCGGTGGGCGGCACTTGATAGTGTCATTCCGTGTGATTGTACAGTGTCTTTGATGTCATCAAGCCATTTTCTTCTTGGACGTCCTCGTGGTCTCGTCACAGATGATTTTTGATGTAAGGCCAATGATGGTAGTTGCTGGTGTTGTATTCTAACGACATGGCCAAACCACTTGATCTTCTGTCTTTCAATAAATGTGGCACAATGTGTTGATCCCACCTCTCTGTTTCATAGCAGCATTTCTTACTCGGTCTCGGATTTTAAGTTGGCAGCTCTCCTCAGGCAACTCATCTCGCAGGTGTTGATTTTGCGAGAGAGTGATGTGGATAAAGTCCAAGTTTGAGATTGGTAGCAGAGGGTTGGTGTGAATATGCTGTTTATTATCTGTCGTTTTGCGGACATGGGTATATTTGGATGGTTCAGTAAGGGTGATAGTTGATATGTGAGTGCACTAGCTTTTTGACATCTGATTTCGATTTCTCTGTCCAATCTGCCATCTTGTGTGATCATACTTCCGAGGTATTTTGAATTCTTTAACTTGTTTCAGAGTTGTGCTATATATCTGTATACTTAATGGGCTCGGCGATCTGCTAACTTGCATTACTTCGGTTTTGGCTGTGTTTATACTCATATTGTATCTGCTGCAGGTTGAATTCAGATTATTAATATGATGATCTGATGGCTGCAGAAATGTGGTTTCTGAGGAAAATGCAAAGAATACCATGGACAGATAGAAAAACCAATTACCAAGTACTACAGGAGACAAATGAAAATCGTAGATTGATTAGAGAAATTAGACGTTGACAGTCACATTTTTTCGGACATGTTATGAGAAGAAATGGACTGGAGAACTTAGTGACAACTGGCAAGATCGAGGGGAACAGACCAAGAGGAAGACCGAGAGGAAAATATCTGGATGGCTTGGCCACATGGCATGGACGAGACAGGAACACTGAGCTGATCCACGACTCTGGTGATCGAGTAAAATGGCGAGTCATGACCGCCCACGCTTTCCGGCATGGCACATGATTGATTTGATTGAGTCTGCCCTCATCGCTGTAAAACAGGCACTCATCGTCTGCAAATAGAAGTTTTTTTTTATTTCCTGTGGATCAATTATTTCATCTGAAGTAAAGAGTTCTAAACTTTCTGAATCTGTTCTGTCAAGACTTGCTTCTTTGGATATTCTGTCCATCTAGATATTAAATAGCAGAGGATAGAGCACACATCTCTGTCTCACTCCTGTAAGGACTGTGAACATCTCTTATATACCTTCTTGTGTTCTTACTACACATCGACTCTAGTGGTACATGGCTATGATGTTTTCTAGCAATTGCCCTTGTATCCCATAGTCTTCAAAGATATATCTATTGTATCGAAAGCCTTTTCCTGATCTACAAACACAATATACTGTTGGTCACTTCTCGAGTTTATTTCTTCTAATGGCATGCCCAAAAATGTTGCTGTCTACTTCTAATATCTCTAATCAGTTTGCGGTTCTCAGTTGCTTCTTGTAGGACTTGCTCATTGGTTTTTCTGCCTTTCCATGATATTTTTTTTCATTTCCCCCCGAAACCACATTTCCACTGCCATTAGATGTTCTTTAGCTTGTCTGCCCATCGCCCACATTAATACACAATATTTTAACATCAATACAAAAGTAATGGTTCTATGTAGAATATTTATAATATTGTTCTAATTGCAATTGACATCTTTTTATTGTCAGTATGTTTTCCATTTTGCAAACTGCTACCTTTGCCACAGCGATTCTTGTGCTATTCTCGTCAAGGCACCTCCCATAAGATGTTATAACTATTCCGAGTTAGTTGTGACAATTCACTTGTTTAAGAATATTTCCGTTTAACCTTATATTACATTAAGGTATTTCTTTCTTCTCAGACACCACCATAATATCTGTCTTTATACAATTTAATTATAATCCTATTTGTTCACTGTGTACAATAATCGTATTTACTAAATGTTGCTGCTCCTGTTCAATGTATGCAATTAATACTGCATCATCCGCATATTTACTACTACTACTACTACTACTACTACTACTACTACTACTACTACTACAACTACTACTACTACTACTACCACAACCACCACAACAACAACAACAACAACAACAACAACAACTACTACTACTACTACTACTACTACTACTACTACTACTACTACTACTACTACTACTACTACTACTACTACTACGATTATTATTACTAATACTTCTTCTTCTTCGTCTTCTTCTTCTTTTCCGCATCCTTCTTCTCTTCCCTCCCCGATCTTTATTCTCCTTATCCTCCTCCTTCGGCGATAAATGTTTGTTTTGTTTATTCCGACATGGATGACAAACAGACGATTTGCTTGAGGTATTCACCGGCCCACCAGAGATTGTCTCGAAGGGTCACTCCTTGGGTCAGATTTTCTCTCTCTACAATTGTAGACATTGTATGTTCTCCCATTCTTGTACACTATAATGATAACGGGCTAAAGATTACCGTGGCTTTTGATATATTCATTAATATCAAATGGGCAACCTTTGGGGTCTATGGTGTTTGTGTATTTGTTATTTGACCTATGCTGTTTTAATATAACATTCTGAGACCTATGGTGCAAATTTTAACATAAAGGTACGAACTCGGATACCTTTTTAGGTGTGTCTAGTTAGTCATGACAACTGACAAGATCGAAGAGAACATACCAAGGGGAAGACCGAGAAGTAAATACCTGGATGGCTTGGCCATATGGCATGGTCGAGACAGCAACACTGAGCTGATCCACGATACTTGTGATCGAGTGAAATGGCGAGTCATGACCGCCCACGCTTTCCGGCATGGCACATGATTGATTGAGTTAGTAATGCGTCGAAGTACACGTGTGCCTACACCGAGGCGCTGTCGTCGTGTTGAGGTGACAGATTCGAATCCCGGTCGGTAACTGTAGCTTTCAATTATTATGTATCTAAGTGCCTACCCTACTCCCTGCTTATTTCCTCTACTTCCGTGAGTGCCAATACAAGTGTGTTTATTTATACACAGTTTTGGATATATTCATCTTCACTTCTGAAGGTGTGCGAAGAAGAAATGGAACTTGACTATAAGAAAGAGACAAAACCGTGTTTTGTGATCATATAACAAGCAGGGATTCACAGGATAACATCATGGCGACTGGGCAGGCCAGCAGAAGAAGCGGCAGAGGCAGGCGGTATGAAATTATGCTGGGCGGTTTAAGACGATGTCATGAATCACTATAAACAATGGAACTTGTCCAAGACATCAATGACCGAGATCTGCGGAAAGACATGAATGAAAGCAGAGAAGTAAATACCCGGATGGCTTAGCCACGTGGCATGGTCGAAACAAGAACACAGAGTTGATCCACGACTCTGGTGATCGTGTGAGATAGCGAAACATGACCGCCCACACTTGATACATGATGATGCACATACCTGTAACAATGCCCCTGTTAACTCCCATAGATAATGGGGAGATTGAAGTCTTGCTGATTCTCATAATGATGCCTGTTCTCAATATGTGGGTGTACAAACACCCCTAGACTTTGGTTAAGCTTTGAGCCATATGTTGTAATCAACACTCCAACATCTAGTACAAATACTCAAGTCACAGAGATTAGATAACACTAGGTGAACAAATGGAAGGTGTGGGTGGATATATATATCAGTATATAGATAGATGGTGCCTCCTCCCATAATCCTGCCAAAGTGACCCTGTTACGTCATCGTATGTCTCTCTGTAGATGCGAGATCAGTACTGCAGACTTGAAGACCCGCGGTATTCTGGGTTTGCAGACGAGAATGAGAGTGCACATTGTCTATGTCTCCTATAAACGTTTGTCTCTGTACACATTATCTGTGTCTATTTTTAATGCTTGTCTCTGTACACATTATCTGTCTCCTTTAAGCACGTGTCTCTGCAGACATTACATGTGTCTCCTATACACTTTTGTCTCTGTACACATTACCTGTATCTCCCTTAACCTTTTGTCTCTGTAGACATTACCTGTGTCTCATAAAAGCGTGTCTCTGCACACATTATCTGTGTCTCCTATACCTATAAGCGTTTGTCTTAACACCTGTGGCCTCTATACACGATTATCTCTGTACACACTACATGTGACACTTTTTAAATCTCGCTCTCTCTCTCTGTCTCTCTCTCTCTCTCTCTCTCTCTCTCTCTCTCTCTCTCTCTCTCTCTCTCTCTCTCTCTCTCTCTCTCTCGTCAGGATCGAGTAACAAAAATAACAAGAGTCGTTACTTTTGATAACTTTTTATTCCTAATAAATTATGAAACATCAAAATAACAATTATGAAAAGGAAGTAATCATTTGTTACCGTTTCACAATCGATGAAGTTGGAAGATTTGTTTGAAAACCAAAAGCAGTTACACTATTTTGACATATTTTTGGTGTAAAAACATGTTTGGTTTCACCCCTTCCCATTAAAACTATAAGTTTGTAAATTTACAGTACATGAGATTCGAACGCACAGCTGACTGTGAATATCATTCCTACCATAAGTTGACAGCAGCGTACTAGGAGATACTAACCAATATATGGTAACATCTGAGTCCCACTTGAGTCACCGTGACTTGTCTCAGACCTCTGTATAAGACCTGCCTTAGACCTCTGAATGCAACCTGCCAGTATGCGCTTCTTACTCCGAGGGCGGTGTTCCTCAATGCCATTTCTACATCCTTGAGGGGTTCTCATATAAGAGCCACGTTGTCTGTGAAGACATCATCTGCACAGTATATGAGCGTGAAATGAATCCCTAAAATACGTCTACGCTTGGCTGACGGATTTAGGCAACATCTCTCGGGTGTTAACAACTGTGTTATCAACCGGAGGCGACACATTTCATTTCAACAGTGATGATCATTGTGGCATGTCTGATATCTAGGTAACGGCTAATAAATCTCTCACACCCTACGGAAGAGATCGCAAAACTCTGGAAAATCGCTTTATTTTTCTTTTGTCATATAGCCTCACCCTTAGTAGTAAAGTCATTGTCAAAACTCAAAACACCCAATAGTTGGAGAAGATATGAAACCCCGCGTAAAAGATACTTTGGTCAGGTTCAAATGATGTATCCAAGCAGAGAGAAACAAACATGAACAGTGCAAGACTAAGGCACAAAATGATGAGGGCGTCAGCGAAGGAGACCGAGAGACAATGCGGAGCTATATCTAATGGAGATGAATGTTATGTGTCCGTCTAGCCTTTACCAGAAGTCCTAACTGTCAGCCACATCCTCAGGTCATTCACTGCAGCACCATTCTTTCTTGGCCATGATGCTCTATCTGTTCTTCCGAATTATACATCCAACCCTAAAGGGTCCTGGCCACATCTGCCTTATCGTGCACAAATACACAACCTAGTGGTGCCGACCCAACCAATTAGTCGGCCCGCTTGTTTCCCCCACATCAAAGAAGCAAAGAACGGCGGAATATATAGTGATAAAACACATTTCATTTCATTCAGTAGCATGTCCTTTGCAGAACCTCGCTCCTATAACAACCTTGTGAAAAACTTCTCGATCATACGCAAGATGTCCCGCGTCCGTTACACCCATCTGGAGATCATCCACCACATCCTGCACCCATCTTCTCTTTGGCCTTCCTCTTCCTCTCTTCCCAGGATTATACCCTTCCATTATAGATCTCTTCAAACTTTCGTGACGTTTCAAGTGACCAAACTATTTCAATTGTCTTTGTTTTATTGTTGTTAGTAGCCAACCTTCTTCAATATTCATATCTTGTCGTGTGGATGCATTTGTTCTTCTCTGTATCCAATATATTCTTAGAACCCGTCTATAACATTTATATTTGGGGTGCAGAGGTGTTTCCAAGGCACCAGGGCCAGTTTCGTACTGGCCAAGACCTACTAGCACGTTCTCGCCGTGTGTCCTGGGCAACAGGTCCCTCGGGATCCTGGCTAACGTAGTAGGATCGCTGATTCTTCCGAAGCCGGAGAGTATCTGCCTGCATGGCGAGGAACCACCAGTCTGCACACCAATAAGCCAGACATGGGACAACGGATACTCACGCAAACCTCAGGTCCGGTATGACATCACACTGATGTTGGACAACAGGATGTCTTCATCCGACATATAGGACCTTGCGCTGGAGTTCATAGCCAGTGAACACAAGCAAGCAAGCAAGCAAACATTTATATTTAAAGGCATGTAAGCGCCGTGCAGCTTGCTTTGTAAGTGTCCAGGTCTCACAGGCGTATGTTGCAATGGGAAAGATGCATGCTCTTAAAAATCTAATTTGTGTGGTTCTATATGTTCCACCCCACAATTTACTCAGTTGATTTAGTTGTCTAAGAGCAGTAGATATTCGTTTTTAAATTGCTTTCATTGTGTCACAATTGTTGGTAATCAATGACCTGAGATATTCGAAATTGTCCACCACCTCCAATATTTCCCCAGTAACATATATTTCTTTCTCCATAGTTGTTTTATCTGTATGCATTATCTTAGTTTTTGCTATGTTACGATACCAGTTGTAATTTTCACTATTCAATTGAGTTGAGGTTATTAGGTTTTGTTTGCCATAGTGTGTTGTGGATAGCAATACGGTATCATCAGTATGTCGAATCTCTGGTATGTCATCACTGCAGATAGTTAGGGCATCAATATTGCTCCCTGTTTATATCATCTATGATATTTCTCATTATATTTTCGGCGTACAGTTTAAACAAATAGGCGGACAGCACACGTCTCTGACGGACTCCTTGTTTGATGTCAAACCAATCTGATGTCTCGCCATCTATTCTAATCGCTGCTTGTTGTCTAGATAGAGCATTTTTATGAGTTGTATTACATGTGATGGAAAGCCCATTTTCCTCATGATTTCCCAAAGTTTCTGATGTTGTACATAGTCACATGCCTTTGAATAATCCAATAAACATGAACATAGGTTTACATTAAATTCTCTG
Organism: Cepaea nemoralis; assembly: GCA_014155875.1. Taxonomy (NCBI): domain Eukaryota; kingdom Metazoa; phylum Mollusca; class Gastropoda; order Stylommatophora; family Helicidae; genus Cepaea; species Cepaea nemoralis. The sequence goes on from JACEFZ010002413.1 coordinate 165,914, forward strand.
CATTTCTCTATTATTAAGCGCATCTTGCGTTATGTGATCTCTTGTTCCTCTTCCTTGTCTAAATCCAGCTTGAACCACGTTAATTTCTTTTTTCCATTTTCTTTCGAAGTCTGCCCATTATGATTTTTAGTAGGATTTTACTTGCATGACTGATCAGGGCAACAGTTCTATAGTTGGTGTATAATTTCAGGTTACCCGTTTTTGGGGGTATTGGAATGAAGATAGTTCTCTTCCAATCTTTTGGCCACAAACCATATTTCCATATCCTTTTACATAATGCATGATAGATTTGTATGCTTTCTTCTCCCGCTTTAGTTAGTTCAGATGGTATCTCATAAGATCCAGGTGATTTACCATTTTTTAGGTTCTTTATTGCCCATGCAATTTCATCTAATGAGGGTTCAGGTTATGTCTCCGCTGTCACAGGTTCATATTTCTCATTCATATCCTCACTATCATTCATATTACACATTCCACTGCAATAGTTCTACCATATTTCTAGAATTTGATTAGATTATGTTAAGGTATTTCCCAACTTATCACAGATAACATTCAATTGAGATTGAACAGTTGTTGTTGATAAATTCATTTCTTTAAATATGTCTTTGAACAATCAATTCCATTCTTATAATATTTTTCAGTTTTAATACAACAACATTGTATATATTGGTTTTTATCCTTTCTTGTGTTCTTTCTTATTTATCGGGTTAACGATTTATACTTCATCCTGCTGTTATTAGATTCACCACCTTTCTCTTTCAGTTCCCTTCGTTGTTTAATAATTTTAACGTGTCTGATATAATCCATGGCTTATGTTGCTTTTTCTTGGTCGGAATTACATCTTTGGCTGCAGTTATCAAGATATCTCTAGCTTGTTCTGCCAATTCATAAGATGTCATTTACTCCTGTATAGACATCAAGACCCCCAAAACGATTCCTCACTTCTACGTTGTATGCATTTGGTATTTTTGTGAGATCAAAACGAAGTGGCCTTGGTAAGCTTTTTGAGTTTTAATTTCAGATCTGCTTATAATAACTGATGATATGTATCACAGTCTGGACATGGTAATATATTTACCGGTGTTATGCTTGAGATCCATCTTTTTTGTATTAAAATATAATCTATCTGGTTTTTGGTAAAACTGGCCGGAGACTTCTACGAGAAGAATCTTCTTGGGTGTTGTTTAAAAAGTGTGTTGGCTATCGTTAACTGATTTTCTGGGCATAATTCAATTAATTTGTCACGTGCATCATTTCTATTTTCCAATCCAAAATTTTCCTAAAACGTGTCTCTCATGTTCAGCTCTTCCTGTACCCACTTTTGCATTAAAATCTCCCAGTATTATTATTATGTCATTATGACCAATATTATGTAATGTGCCTTGCAGTGTGCTGTAAAAATTGTAAATTTCGTCTTTCTCTGTTTTTAAAGTAGTGGCATATATCTGTATGATAGTTGTGCGCGCGCGCGCGTGTGTGTGTCTGTGTTGTATGGCCTTTAAGCCTGACAGTGAGGATTCTATCACTAACCAGGTATTATCCAATTAAAGCTTTTGCAGTTATTTTATTTAAACAAAATGCCACTCCGCTCTATGCTCCAACATCTCTACCAGAATATATGAAAAGACTTCCATTTTCAGTTGTAAAATGCCCCTTGCCTCTCCAGCGATGTTCACTAATTCCTAAATGTGAATATTTTACCTCTCAATCTCATCACATAATATCTTAAGCTTTCCCTCTTACAGAATTTTCCCACTCCACGTTCCTTGTATTACTCTCCTTCTGTGTCTGACACATGTGAAAATGCATGTAGCAGTGAGTAAAAATGACTCTACAACATGAATTTAAAAAAAAAAAAAAAAAAAAAAAATAACAGAATAATGGACACAAATGTAGAATTAAATCATGAAAGTGAGGCATACAATTTATTAAATGCCCCAACAAGAAGATGCAATGTAACAAATAATCTTACAATTTCTTGCAACAAAACATTACAGTGGCTACAACTTAGAATGGCTTATTTTACTATTAAAGAAAACATATGTGCTTAATGCTAGAAGCATAATAATATAGGACATCAATGACTGGAGTGCAAGAAATATATTAATTCCAATGGATTTTACTATCTGAATGTATGACCCACTGAAATAACCCTAAGATATTGCAAAACATGCTTAACACATAGATTCACAGAGAAATTTGACAATAGATTCAGCAATATATCACCAATTAAAATCGACATACAGGACTTCACGCTGGAGATCACAGCCAGCGAACACAAGCAAGCAAGCAAGCAAAATTGACTATATACAGGATCAGTACCGCACTGTGAAATACAAATAATGTAAGTGACGTATAGAAAAGCGGAAACGTACTGACAGGAGTAAAGAGGGATAGCGCAACTGTCTCAAAGATTAGAAAAGCTACACAAAACGAAACCGCAAAAATTTAAGTAACAGTGAGACAAACATGCTAAATAACAACAAGCACCGCATATAATATTTATAACCAACAATGGTTGAACAGAATATCATCATCATTATGTGCCATGTCAATAAGCTTGGGTGGTTATGTTTCGTCATCTTACACGATCACTATAGTCAGTGTTCTTGTCTCGATTACACCATGTGGACAAGCCGTCCAGATATTTTCTTCTCTATCTTCCCCTTGTTCTTGGCTCCCTATCTTACCAGTTGTCATCATTTCTTCTTATAAGTCGCCCAAACAATTGTGACTATCTTCGTCCTATTTCCCTAATACGTTTACGGTTTACATTTGCTTCATGCAGGAAATACTTATTGGTTTTTCTGACTGTCCGTGGTATTCTTTGCACTTTCCTAAGAAACCACATTTCCACTTCCAATAGATGTTTTAAGCCTGTCGGATCATTATCTTCATTTCACATCCAGTCACAAGTACAGGTTCCATTTAGCACGGCAACGCTCTCCTTCTCGTTGCTTATGACATTTTTTTATTTTTTTTATTTTGCATATCCTTTACAGGACATCGCTGTCAACACCAGCATCTTTCAGCTGTATGTTGATTTCTTGGCAGGATTACGCTCAGCAGTTTGCCATTGCTTTCTGAGCGGCCGGCTCACATACCCCGTAAGTTACCGATGCGATTCGAACCACTGCTGATTCTTACCGTCATCACGTTACCTACGAGAGTATACGAGATTACGGAGAAAAGTCGCTAACCTCTAAGCCACGAAACCGGCATCTTTTTATTGGTCAGTATAATTTCCATCTTGCAAAAGGCTACCTTCGCCATAGCGATTCTTGTTCTACTCTTTTCAAGGTACCTCCCATCAGATATTATGACTGTTCCGCGAAAGTTGTACCGATTCACTTGTTTAAGAATATTCCCATTTACCCCTATATTAAATCGTGGTATTTCTTTCTTGTTAGTGACTTATTGCAATATAATTATTACCATCGTTGTTCACTGTGTACAATAACCGTATCTACAAAATGTTGAAGATTCTGTTCATTGTCTGCAATCAATACAATATCATCCGCATTTCTAATGTTATTTATGCTATCTCCCCCAATGGTGATTCCTCTCATATCTTATAAATTTCTAAAAATGTATTCACTGGATAGTGAACACAGATCTGGAGACATTTTACACGTATCTGTCACACACATCTCTTAATAGGCTGATATTGATCTACTTCATTATCAGTCTTTATGGCAGCTTGTTGTTTCCAATATATGTTTTTTACAAGTCTAAGGTCTTTGCCATCAATATGTAGATCTGCATGTCTCACTTTATCGAAAGCCTTTGTGTAGTCAATAAAGCAAAGATGTAGGTAGGTCTTTGTTTACTTCTATAGAAAGTTCAATTAATATTCTCAGCATATACACATCATTTACTGAACTCTTGCCTTCTCGAATCCACATTATCTATATTATTTTAGGGGGGGGGGGGGGGGGGGGGTGAGTGGTCTCGAGGTATGGTGTCCACCTCGAATGCTGGAGGTCCCGGGTTCAGGCCCCGATGAGGACCGGGATTTATTTAAACAAAATCCACCTGGACTTCCAGTAATAAAATTTCCCCTGGTCTCTGGGTAGTGAGATCGGACGCCCGTGTGTATTGTTGCGCACGTAAAAAATCCCTTGGCAGTTGGAAATCGAAAAAGAGTAGCCTAACGGCGCTGCCCGGGCAAAATTTCGAGTTAAAATTCTACCCAAGTATTTCAGGATCCTCGCCGATGCAACGGAGTTCGTGCATTGAGCTGAGTTTCTCCAGACTCAGGTTTGAGTTAAGAGAAAACGGAGCACTTATGGGTTAAACCGTGTGCCGTGATGTTAATCCAACGACTAAACTAAACTAAACTAAACCTACATTATCCTTCTCCTATTCAGGTTGTATTTTCTTCCTAATTCTTCGCATGATGATTCTTATCAAAATCTTCTTGGTGTGACTCATTATGCTAACTGTTCGATGTTGATCACACTCCAAGGCTCCTGATTTCGTCGGGAATGCAATAAATTTAGCTTTACATAATTCAGAAGGTATATCTCTGGTATCATATATGGTGTTCAGAAGTCTGGTGACTTGGTCTAATCCATATTCTTCAAGTGCATTGATCAGTTATGTTGTGCTTTTTTCTGGTCCCGAGGTCCTGCCAGTTTTCACATGGTTAAGAGCATTCTGAACCTTAATCCTCAAAATTGATGGTTCCTCAGTATTATTCAGAATACCATACTGATTCTCTCTTGCATCTCTGTAAAGTTCTTTCACATAATCTGACCATGCATTTAAAATTGTATCTTTTTCTGTTATGATTTTGCAATCAGGATATACTTCGTTAAAATGCAGGAGATATGATCAGTCGGTTCCAGTGTGTAGTACGCAAGTCACAGAAATATAAATTATTAAGAAACCCGTGAGGCCATGGAAATACCACGAAAGATAAATGCACAGGTGTTGACTGAAACTCACAGAAGTAGAGATACTACTGGGCGTTAAATTACGACGTGAAACAAAAAGGCATGATGAGGTCTTACGGGCAAACAAGAAATACAGATTAAGAATCAATGTGAGGTACTGATTTTGTGGTGGATCCTCCAGAAGACTGAGTCTCAACTCTTAAGTGGAGTTAAAAGCGCTTTAGTCGCATGGGCCATGAAAATGATCTATGGGAGTGAGGCTGGTGTAGGCACGTTCATCCTAACCTGCCACAGAAGTATGTACTACGTGGGGGGTGGGTTGCAGAGCTCTCCTTCATCTCTCCACGCCAAGAAACCAGCGAGGTTTGCACGACCGTTATTGGGTCTTTGCTTGTGCGGAGAGGCATTGCAGAATTTAACACATCGCATACAGGATAGCTGGGATTAGGATTTAACCCATCGCACACATGCTGGCGGGGGGGGGGGGGGGGAGGGGGGGGGGGGTTTAGGATTTAACACTTCACATATAGGCTTGCTGGGATTAGGATTTAAAATATCACACACAAGCTAGCTGGGATTCGGATTTAACACATCGCACACAAGCTGGCTGGGATTAGAATTCAACACATCGCACACAGGCCAGATGGGATTAGGATTTAATACATTGTATACAGACTGGCTGGGAATATCAACGGCAGAATTGATCCAGAAAACTAAGGACCGAGATCTGTGGAGAATCACGAACGCGTACGCCAGTCGGCACGGCACTTGATGATGATGATGCAGGCAGGCTGTAATTAGGATTTAGCACATCGCATACAGGCAGTCTGGGATTAGGAGTTAACACATCGCCTACTGACTGGCTGGGATTAGGATTTAACACATCGCACACATGCTGGCTGGGGTAGGATCTAACATATCGCATACAGGCTGGCTAGGATTAGGATTTAACACATCGCATACAGGCTGGCTGGGACGTGTTTCCTAGGCACCCGGGCCAGGTTCTATACTGGCCACGACCTACTAACACGTTCTAGTCGTGCGTCCTGGGCAACAGGTCCCTTCGAGGTCCTGGCTAACGTAGTAGGATCGCTGATTCTTCCGAAGCCGGAGAGTATTTGCCTGCACGGCGAGGAACCACCAGTCTGCACACCAATAAGCCAGACAGGGACAACGGATACTCACGCAAACCTCAGTCCTGTATGACATCACAATGATGTTGGACAACAGGAAGTCTTCATACAACATTCAGGACTTCACGCTGGAGTTCACAGCCAGTGAACACAAGCAAGCAAGCAACAAGCCCAAGCTGGCTGAGATTCGGATTTAACACATCGTATACAGGCTGGCTGGGATTAGGATTTAACACATCGTATACAGGCTAGCTGGGATTAGGATTTAACCCATCGTATACAGGTTGGCTGGGATTAGGATTTAACACATCGCATACAGCCTGGCTGGGATTAGGCCTAGCTCGATCATATTTCCTTCACATGTTTTTGGTCTTTCATTGTCAACAGATTCGCCCCAATGTCGAGAAGGATCAAGTGAGGCATAATATACGAGTTTCTCTTTGTTGTTTCTTAGCCGGATCTCACAATACCTGTTTTGTTAAACTTCATATAATCTCTCCATCGATGCTCATTGATAGAAAGCTGTGATGGGAAAAAACGAGTGTTGAAGTCCTATACAGAACTTATATGGCCGTATGCGTGTGAAACATAGACTGTTAGCAGACAAGCAGAGAAATATATCAGAGCACTGGAAGCGTAGTTTTCTACGAAATATATGCAGACAATATACAAGGAAATGAATAAAACTGTCTCGTGAAAACACATGAAAGCCTAAAATTGATAAGATAAATTAAATATAATAACGATGTTTGTGGCACATTATGTGAAGAAATAAACTTGAAAAATAAGACAATTGGCACAACTGATGGGGAAAGGGTAGTGGGATTGCATAGAGGCAAATACTAGGGATGGCTTGGTCACATAGTATTATCGGAAAATGAATAAATACCTGATGCAAGACTGATGATCGTATGGAATTGCGAACCATGAGACCCCCTCCCCCCTTTCCCCACTCATATGGTGATGACTTCTTTAAGAACCGATTCTAAAACATGAAAACTGAATCAAGCGGTTGGCACAGCAACCATCAGACATACGGATAAACAAATCATCTCCCACCTTCAGTTGTATCATGCCTATGTTGCACGCCGATGAACCTTTATTTTCAGCTTGTGCCCAACCAATCTGGTGGTGAAATCCAGGCGAACTAACTTTAGGTGATTTTTCTCTATGAATCAAGTAAAACCCTACTTTACCATCCGTGTAGAGGTACACGCTGATATACGCAAGATACATCCCATCCAAAGAAGCTGTAAATATCCCTGTGGTGGAGTTGAACTGGCATTCAGCAATGACTATGGGAGGATCAAACGATCCGACGATGGAAAACGCAGCAGCACTCGTTGACAAATTGGATTTAGCATTGAAGCCAGAGACTCCAATATCTATGTAAATAAAAGGATAGTTATTTATTGTTGAATAAGTAAACAAACACGACACTGTTAGAGTTTTTATTTAAAGAGTAACTGATGACGTTAAGGACATTTGAATATATGTTTCCGTGTTCGGAGTGAGGGAAATGGGAGTGAAGTGGGGAGCGGACAGGCATGAACACATTGTCAAGAGCACAAGACATTTGATTTATAAAAACGAAGTTACCACGGTTAATCGATATACACTGGTGGAGATGTTCAGAATGAGATCGGAACACGATGGTGACGATCTCCACTAATCACTATAGATATTGGACGCAGAGGTGTTTCCAAGGCACCAGGGCCGGGTTATAACTGGCCAAGACCTATTGACGCGTCCTTGTCGAGCGTCCTGGGCAACAGGTCCCTTCGGGGTCCTGGCTAAGGTCAGTAGGATTGCTGATTCCTCCGAAGTCGGAGAGTGTCTGCCTGTACGGCGAGGAACCACAAGTCTGCAACCAATAAGCCAGACATGGGACAACGGATACTCACGCAAACCTCAGGTCCTGTACAACATCACACTGATGTTGGACAACAGGATGCCTTCATCCGACATACAGGACTTCGCGTTGGAGCTCAAGCCAACGAACACAAGCAAGCAAGCAACTATAGATATTTATGGGTGACATGTGCTCCTAGGCTGACCCAGCGTACAATGGATCAATATCATCATCATCACCTTTCACTTTTGGGGAGGAATAGTTGACGTTCCAGCGCCCGATGTGTGACACTGCATAGTGACATTCCGTGTGATTATACAATGTCTTTGATGTTGTCAATCCACATTCTTCTTGGGCTCCTCTTACTCCTATATCAGCTCGCCTTTGATACCTAAAATGGGTATCAGAACATATTTCGGGGTGATACTAACTACATCACTCATTGAGTGCTGATCGGTCTCAAACTATAGGGCTAGTACTATCTTCGATTCGTGTTGGACCTTGAACGCCAGCATGCCTGCGAGGTGGTCATCTGTTCAAATCCCCGTCGTGACAGGGATTATCTCACGAACTGGCAAGTGTTCACATGTATTGAGGTAAAGGAATCTAAGTGTTCACATCTATTAAGGCAAAGGAATCTAAGTGTTCACGTGTATTAAGGTAAAGGAATCTAAGTCATTTTTTACTGTCATTTACTGCCAACATAGTATCTTGCGGTGTAAGGCAGAGGGGTCTTTGAGCCTGATGAATTAAGGCCGCCTGACTAGTACAGTCGCCGCGAACTGTGCAGGTTAGGATTTTCTTTTTGCCCCCGACAGAAAAAATCCCCACACCGTACCGAGGGATCGAACCCGGGTCTCCCGAATGAAAGTCCGGCGTTCTAGCCTCTCGGCCAGCCGCTCCTCGGAATCTAAGTGTTCAAATGTATTAAATTAAAGGAATCTAAGTGTTCACATGTATTAAGGTATAGGAATCTAAGTGTTCACATGTATTAAGGTATAGGAATCTAAGTGTTCACATGTATTAAGGTATAGGAATCTAAGTGTTCACATGTATTAAGGTATAGGAATCTAAGTGTTCACATGTATTAAGTTATAGGAATCTAAGTGTTCACATGTATTAAGGTATAGGAATCTAAGTGTTCACATGTATTAAGGTATAGGAATCTAAGTGTTCACATGTATTAAGGTATAGGAATCTAAGTGTTCACATGTATTAAGGTATAGGAATCTAAGTGTTCACATGTATTAAGGTATAGGAATCTAAGTGTTCACATGTATTAAGGTATAGGAATCTAAGTGTTCAAATGTAGTAAGGTAAAAGAATATTTTAGCACGCCTTGGGGAGTATTTGGTATATGGTGCTAGCGCCATGTTTGTATCAACTGATCGATAATGGAGTTGTAATGTTGTCAATATGACACTGGTCGCATTCTTTCCCAGATCATTATTTGTACGTTATGTTGAAAATCATTCATAGGGGCTTATAGATGCTGAGGAAAGAAGTTGAAATTAAGGGACATATCAGATATGCTATTATTTACATATATAATTGCCACACCAGGATTCGAACCAGCCAGCTCAAGCGAGTGACAGATTTTATATATATGTATGATGCTAACAGAGAAGAACAGTATGATATTCAAAATAATAATGAAGGACCATCAATTGTGAAGATGGAGGTTCAGAATGCTCTTAATCATATGAAAACTGGAACGACATTCAGACAGCGTCACAACAGAAATGATTAATGCTTTAGAAGAATACGGAATAGATAAAGTTACCAGACTCCTAAATACAATATATGATGCTGGAGATATACCTCATGAATTATGTAAGTGTGTATTTATTGCCCGAATGCCAGGTTTGTTTCCATATAGGTTAGTCCGATTGTGCTTCAGTCTATTTCTTCGAGCAGTAGGGAAATTCCCCTGCCGGCTTGCTAGGCCAGTCGCAGGTTTAGAACAGGAAAATATGATTTCAGTCTCTCCGTTCAGCCAGAGCCTAGCTGGCCAATGACCTCGCTGTCATGGTTTCTCGGTCTACACCACGTGGAGGTGGGGCTGCCTTCTGTTGTGTGTGGCTCATCGACATGCTACAATTTTTCTCTTCTCACCCAATTCTGAGAGACTAGCTGGTCCTAATCGTACTGGTCAGGCGCAGTCCACACATTGTCGCAGGACTGACTAGTCTGCCCTATGCAATAATGCTTGCTTGCTAGTTTTCTAGTGACTGCTGCTTCCATTGACGATGAACTGTATTTTTCGTGGAGGGCTTTTGTATTGGCATTCTTGTGGCGGCATTATGTATAGTGTACCTGTGCGGGTTGTTGGTTTGTTGAGATTCCTGTTTGTTCCACTTTTCACATGGGGCAGTGAACGGGACATAATGGGGACGACCCGTTGCCGTGAAGTTGCAACCGTGACTAATAAATAATGACTAATGACCATTCACTTACCACGTTTTCTGACGCCCGTCACGATACGATTAGATAGATCTGTCATCGTTTTCATCACAGCTCGTAACTGGAAAGATCAAACAATGATGATGTATTTAAGTAAACTAAGTAAAAATTTTAAACAAAACATTCCTTGTCTCTCGTCTTCTATACTATAGCTTTGACAAAAACTACAGCTGCATTCTACAACGCTTAGCAGTAATATGAATTACTGAGTTGATTTCCTTTCTGTTTCAACCGCCATCAGGTGCCATATAGGCATTGGATGTTGACAGTTACGAGTTTCTAGCATTTCAGCCATGCTTGTCCACGGTCTACTCAACATACGACGAGGGGATCTGGCCGACGATCGACGCTCAGAGGAAAGGCGAGACGGACATATAATCAGATTGCTACTAGAACTATTAGTGTTGGAACTCTTCGCTGGCTGCTGAGGATGGGGACGGAGCGCTTATGGGAATGTCCCAAATGCTGTGATGTCGGTTCCTAAATCAATCAAACAATCAATCAATCATACTCAACATACTTCTGAGAACAATTTTATGACTTATCCCTCTTGCACGTTTCTCCTCCACTTTCCCTCAATGAAACCATTTCACGGGGAACATTTGTCTTTATATTTCCAAGGTACACTTAATTATCTGCTCTCGATTAATTAGTGCAAAATATATAAACGAACACGGAGAGAATTATCTAGGTCGACCTGTCTCTATTGGTTGCTATTTATAGAAACAGTCTTCCCATATATCTTTCGTCATCTTGCGATGTATCTGCAGACGACTGCACTGTGTATACAAAGCCAGAAACTGTAATGTACTTGAGTCGTCATTGCAACAAGACATACATTTTGTACGTTGTTAAGTGGAGTTACGTCAACCGTATTTTTATTAACATTCCTCTTTCTATAGTCCATGCTGTGTGGCGTTTGTGATAATGTCTGCCTACAATCTTCTTTTTGTGTGTTGTTATTCATTTTTGATACCGATTTTCCTCAATGCCATGACGTCAAACTGTCAAGCATCTTCTCTCTTGGTCTCCCCCTGCCTCTCTTCCCCTCCAACCGCCTCGTTGTGACGACACACTCCAGCTTTCCTCTTCTCATAACATGACCAAAGAATGTGGAATGTCTTCTTCTGGTACAAGTAACCAGTTGTCTGTGAGAGTTAACTTCTTTCAAAATATCTTCATTTTCTCTCTATACAGTTACTGTGTTGTAGTCATTCTTAGATAAAACCACATCTCAGCAGCGGCCACTAAACTCCTCACGTGTCTGCTGATTGTTCTTGACTCGCACGTGTACACCATGATTGGCTCAGTATAGCTCTCTCTCTCTCTCTCTCTCTCTTGTGAAATTCCGCCTCTTCTTGGGCTATTCTACTTTTGACTTCCTTAATATATATTTCATCTGCTGTTATTAAATTATGCAAACACTTAAATATATTTACTTGTTTCAGATTAGTTCCATTCCTTTTAATGTTGCATTTAGATATTCACTTTGTTGTAATAATAATTATTTCTTATTTTCTGTTATTCACACTAAGTCCACTTTTGACTTTCTGTTGCATTCATATCTATAATTTTCTTGTGTGAACAAACTAATGTTTTGAACTTGATTATTGCCAGCAGTATTGCCTTCAAATCACACCCTCACACAATCGTCAACCTTAGTGAATTATAATTGCTATGTCAATAAATATTATTATTGATGATGAGTCATGTATGAATGATTATTACAAATCTCCCATGTGTTTAAAGTAAATATTATTGCTGCCGTTGTTGTCTAAAAGTAGCTCCCTAAATGACGTGTGAATGAAATAATGCACAGCAAAGAGAGATAAGAAGGGCAGAATGTTAGACGGGACTGTGGGCCAAATTCTTAAACCTTACAAAATAAAGCTGGTCCGTTCACTTCAGTAGATGCTAGCCAGACTCCTGGTCCATGCTACTTTAAAGTTAATGCGTTGAACTAAAACTTCACATCTTCCAGAGGAAGGACTCATCAATCAACCAAATGTAACTACACCCATGTTTTCGTGCCTCATGAAACGTGAGTGTTGAAATCTCAAACACACGAAGGGACTTAACTCTATGGTATATATTGCTTGCACAGCAGTTAGACTTGGTCAAAATATGCCCAGCAAGAGAAAAGACTTACCTACCGCCTAACAATTACTATGTCTGCGCTTTATCCTAGACATCTCTTGGAAGGACTCAGCAGCAAATTCTGAAGTGCTCTCATACATTAGTCAAACGATCACGCAGAAACCGATGGTTTGTTTATGTATACTGTGAGCAACATGAGCATTGTCCAAAAAACGTACTCTATAGGCTTCTGGTACATGGCAACAGAACAACTGGACATACACAGCTAAGGTTCAAATATCCAAGCAAGCGGGGCATGACAACGTTTGCCACAGACACAATAACATGGCTAGAAAAGGCTTAGAACCCTAACACATGGAGGTGTAGTTTAGACTGTCATCTTTAACTCGCTTACAGGCTACTTCAATGAACAAAAGAAAGTATCCCACCGAAAGGATGCTTGGTTATGAGGATAGAGGATTCCTGCTCATACGGAGCAGTAACTCAAAGATACATATTACCCAGTAAGATTATATTGTTTGTTTAATGCGTTGCTCGCTTTGGGCTCACACGTAGTCCATACACTTACTACTACGTCTAATGCACTGGACTAAGTTTTCCGTGTGCATCAGCTTTCCCTATTACCTATACCCCGTGCTTCAGGCGAACTCAATACGACTTCTGAGGTACTTGTAATTTGTGTCTCGAAGTCAAGGACGGGAAGTCAATCTTTTAGTCCAATTGACCAGTGTGGGGGTTACATCCACCACTTCGGTATCCGCACACAGGATGTTTAAAAACGAGCGTTCTAATCCACTAGGTCATGTTGGTCTCGAGACTATTGTTGTTACCAAGTGGAAAAGGGGTAGAGACGGAATTGTGGTTTAGGGGTAAAAGTTCAAACAGTGTCTCGTTCGAATAGATATGCCGACTATCTTACAAATGAGGAACAGGTTAATGATATACTTCCGCTGACCTGGTGAAACATGAATGCTTAGTTGCATCCTATATGGCTACAGTGGAGCAAAGAATCGTGAAATGTGACTGAGAATCTCGACAAAGGAAATACGGAAAGATATCTAAAATTGACGAAAGTCTATGTCAATAAAGAAATAAGAATACTTTGCTCAAAGCAGACATCCTTCGTCATTCGGATATCCGAACAACAAAATGAACTAAATACTAAACACACGCAACCAACTACCGGCGTCAAGAGAAGGGAGTTGGAAAATAGACATTGTTTATTTTGTTTCATTATATATAGTGTGGAGATCAGTTCACCGAATCTCTGCTTGTGTGACAATCATCTTTTAATGACCAGGGATCAATTACAATTCTGCTCAACTGACAGTAGCGAACATAACGAAATACGGTGTGGATCAATCAATTTCTTTCCATCAAACCAAACAAACACTGAAATGGTATGATAAAAAATTACACTCTTGTGGATTACAGGTCTGCTAATGAAAATACCCTTTTAGAGGTGTGTAGCTGGCTGTTCGTGAAAGTACACTTCTTTCTTAACATAAGAGCTGTTGTTATTTCCTGGCAACAAGATTTAATCTCGGTGTGGCTCCACACTATCTTTCACCGTTTATATTGTTTAGTATTTCCTTTATTGTCTACCTGTTCGTTAATACTATCAGCGACGATCAACATCTGTGAATTTTTTCTTATGGGATTATAATGGCCTCATGCGTTTGCCTGCTTTCAATCATACTGAAGAATGAGAAAGCTGCTAGTCCAGACGATAACCCAGCAGAAGCAGTTAAATCCACTATACACCTCAACTGAATTACTGCACACATCTAGCAGAATCTGGGAATCTGAGGACATACCAATAACTGGAGAGAGTTATATGTGGTGAAGGATCTAACGAAGGGGACATGCATGCATGATAAAATATAGAGAAATAATGTTATTCTCAGTTCCAGGAAAATATTATGCCTGATTAGTTTAACGAGATCAAGACATTGACCATTGACAAACAACTAAAAGGTGTATAGGCAGGCCTCCGACCAAATCGATCCTTCACTGACCAGGTAGCCACAGTATGCGAAATAACAGAGCAAAGTATCACATTGAACTGAAACAATTAAATTACCTGTCTGACATTTTCGTTTTGTTTCGTTGCTCTGTCATTCAGAATATTACGTAATTTCTCCAGGGGTTCAAGCCTCTTCACAAGCAGCTCACGTATAACTGTGTACTAGAATTGAAAGAGAACAGGGGAAACACGCTGGGTCAATAATAACAATAACTTGAAGAATAACACGAACCAGCTATATCTATATATATATATATATATATATATATATATATATATATATATATATATATACACACACACACACACACACACACACACAGTCGGAATCACGGAGTCTCCGTGGCGAAGTGGTTGGTTTGCCTGTATCGCACTCCGAAGATTATTGGTTCGATTCCGTGGTACGTATTCTAGTGGTCACTAGTGCAATAATCTTAGAGACGCCGGGGAGTCGTCGCTTGAGCTATGGAGTTCATGATTTGTGTGACGCTGTCGGCAGGCCGCCCTGCTGAAAGAGACCGAGCCATATGGTATAAAACTCGGCGCAATGAAATAGATCCTCTTTCCCTTTAAACCATTTAAACAGCCATAATCCAAACAGAATCCTGAGTCTCTCTACCTAACTGACGTGTGGCTTATCGGGCACCGCTTGCATACAGCGCTGAACGCTTTTGTGTAACAGATTTAGCTGCGCCATCATCGTCATGTGTCATGTCGATAAGCATGGACGATTGTGATTCGCCATCTCACACAATTACTGGAGTCGTGGATCAGCTCTGTGTTCTTGTCTCGACCATGCCACGTGGCTAGTCCGTCAGGTATTTACTTCTCTGCCTTCCCCTTATTCTTTCACCTTAATCTAGCCACTTTAGTAATATTTTCTAAATTGCTTTTTAAGCATTATAACCTACATAATTGGATACCCCTTGGAAAAACAAATCCAACGGTACCTTATTCAAGTCAGTAGGCCATTTTTAAGCCGATATATTAAAGTTTGTGTGTAAGTTTATCATTTAAATGGAACATACAGAAGAAAACGGTTTTCAACTTTTCCGTTTTTGTGATCCTAACTACACACTCACACAACTGTTGGTTACACTGTCGTCAAGGAGATTACCACTGCCGCTGTCTAACTCAAGAACATATAACTGCCGGTTTCTATATATATATATATATATATATATATATATATATATATATATATATATATATATATATATATATATATATATACGCACGCACACAAATATATACATCTCGACGTCATGATGTGATGACGTCAGACCCAGCGCGTGACTACAGTGACTACACGCGAGGTCTTGTCAACAACGCGAAGCCACCGGCGTAGATGCATTTTAACAAAACAAGTCCCGTTGGAAAGATGCAAAATTATCAATGATGTGGTCCATGTAGAGTTATTAGAATTTACAAATAAATGCTATAATGGGTGTTGAATGCAAACAGGCAATCATTGGCATTGCAATTGCTATGAATATTCCATAACAATATTAAATGTTCATAGTTGGATGACACCTCCCATGTCCCGCCATTGAAATACCACAATATACAGCATGCCATATTTATAATTTCTGTTTGATATGGGATTGCCAACTCCATTAGCCGAAAACTACATAAGTACAAATGGATGATGCAGTTAAAAAAAAAACACACACACACTAAACAATGCAGAAAGTCTAGTTAAAACGGAATTGACGGGTGTACTTACGTCTTTTAAACTCAGTCTGTACTTACGTCAAAGACACGAATTTGAGAAGACAAGAGGTATAGATTCGTAGCTCGTGGAGGGAAACATAATATCCAGTAATCGGTGTCTGTTTTAACTCGATCTTGAAATAATCGCGGAATTTAATGTCACCAGTACTCTATATATCCTTAAACCGGAGACACAACAACAAGAAACCGAAAATTAACGCACAAACGTCCCCGGTAAAATACGGCAAAACTAAAACGCAGTGCCTACCTTAATCTTTCCCGTTGTCATCATGTTCACCAATTTATTTCTTCTCATAACGTGTCCAAACAATTGTGACTGTCGAAGTCTAATTTCTCAAATCAATTTACGGTTTTCATTTGTTTCTTGATGGACTTGGTTATTGGTTTTTCTATCAGTTGATGGTATTCTTTGCATTCTCCTCCACGGTCATTACATTTTGTTTTCAGCTTATCTGCTTATTGTCCACGCTTCACATTCATACAAAAGTGCATGTTTTATGTAGCATTTCAACACTCTTTTTCGCGATGCAATTGACATCATTTTATTGGTCAGTATGTTTTCCATCTTGCCATAGCGATACTTGTTCTAATCTCTTCAATGCATCTCCAATCAGGTGCTATAAGTGTTCCTACATAGTTGTACCGATTCACTTGTTTAAGAATACTCCCATTTACCTGTGTGTTACATTGTGGTATTTCTTTCTTCCTAGTGACGAAAATAATCTGTGTCTTCAAAGAATTTAATTCAAACCCTAGTTGATCTTTTTATGCAACAACCCCTACTAAATGTAGCATATCATATTCATTGTCTGCAATCAATACTGTATCATCCGCATATCTAATATTATTGATGTTACATTCATTAACAGTCTTCCTCTCATATCGTCTCAATTTTTCAAAATATTTTCATTTAGCTGACTGGCTGAAATGTATGATTGAATTAAGAAGGAATCCCCAACAAGACAATGCTTAATATGAGTACACAAATAGTGAGATAGTGACATACGTTTAATCGAATCTTACAGATCAAACGAAACGAAACAGCAAAGTTATGTGGCACACGGGAATCCCTTAACTCACTCGCGTGTGGACTCGCGAGGGTTAAGCCTGGGTTGTTAATGCAAACCCCCCACCCCTCCCACACATACACCCTATGTGTTATAATATTGCCAACAGACTTTAACACAATGACCGTGACAAAAGAAAGGGATTTAAACATTTAGATAATTGAATTTTACATACTACTTTAATAGTATAATTCAACATTACGTTGTTGCTATGTTTTGTTATTGTGACCTATGACAGTCTACGGAGCTGCAAAATTATTCTGTCAGAGACTGAGCACGCACAGATTTGATCACAGTACAAAGGCATCATTTCTAAGAAACATAAAGGGTCCACTTATCAATAATATTTGTGCTTTACAGAAGAAACAACTATAATACTCACATTTGTTCCCACTTCATCCAGTTGTTGTTGTACTTGTTTGTCATTATTCTGTGCTTCCTTCTCCATCGTATAACAACGATTTTCCAGGTCAATTATTTTTGTTATGTGTGCTGTATGTTCTTTTCCACAATTTGATAAGGATTCCAACATTTTCTTAACTTGGTCAACCGTTGCTGATAGCTCTCCGTCAATTTTATAAACTCTGTCTGACAGGTCTGTATTCATTTGATCACATTTTTCTGAGAGGTCTGTGTTAATTTGATCAACTTTTGCCGACATGTCTGCGTTAATGTGATCTACTTTGTCTGACAGGTCTGTGTTAAGTTGATGAACTTTGTCGGAGAGGTTTGTTTGAACTTGAACAATATATTCCGACAAGTCTGTATTAATACCATCAACTTTGTCTGACAGGTCTGTATTAATTTTATCAACTTTGTCTGACAGGTCTGTATTAATATTATCAACTTTGTTTGACAGATCTGTGTTAATATGATCAACTTTGTCTGACAGGTCTATATCAATTTGATCAACTTTGTCTGAGAGGTCTGTTTGAACTTGAACAATATATTCCGACAGGTCTGTATTAATACCATCAACTTTGTCGGACAGGTCTGCATTAACTTTATCAATCCTGTCTGACAGGGCTATGTTAATATGATCAACTTTGTCTGACACGTCTGTATTAATATGGTCAACTTTGTCTGACATATCTGTGTTAATATGATCAATTTTGTCTGACAGGTCTGTGTTAAGGTTTGAACTTGAACAATATGTGCCGACAAGTCTGTATTAATACCATCAACTTTGTCTGATAGGTATGTATTGATTTTATCAACTTTGTCTGAAAGGTCTGTGTTAACTTTATCTACTTTGTCTGACAGGTCGGTGTTAATGTGATCTACTTTGTCTGACAGATCCGATTTAATGTGATCAACTTTGCCTGACAGGTTTGTGTCAAGATGATCAACTTTTTCTGATAGGTCTGTTTGAACTTGAACAATATGTGCCGACAGGTCTGTGTTAATACCATCAACTTTTTCTGAGAGGCATGATACTACCAACTCCAGAAATTCAACTTTCTGAGAACAGTCCCCCATGAATGTGTTCCCTGATTTAACATTCTGATTGACAGCCCCGACATTTGACTTTAAACTCCCCACATCGTCTCTTAAATTGTCCAGCTTTCTATTCAGTTCTCGATCAACTCCATCTTGTTTCCCCAAAATATTTTTTAACTGGTTGTAATGATCTGGATATCTTGTCTGTTGGTCTCTTTCTAAGTTTGGTTTTCTAGACGTATGGGTGTTTCTGACATCGTAAGTGTCATCTTCTTTACCATCACCATGTGTTGTTACAGATGTAGTTGCGAGGAAATAACAGTTGTTATGTACACCGGAATCCATGAGTGAATGTTTCTGTTGGGGTGTAAACTCATCATTCCAAATCAAATGCGATGCTTCACGTTTAAGACAGGACAATTGTTCATCTGCAAAAGAAATAAAACTGCTGGGAATCATTTATGATCATTTCACAGTGCCATAATTGCCGCGATAGCGTAGTGGTTATACGTTGAGCAGTCAGTCGTGAGGTGACGGGTTCGAATCAGTGTTGTCATTTTGACGCTTTTCGCACTAAATTTAGTGCTTTTTCAAGTCATTTAGTGCCAAAATTTTGCATTTAGCGCGGCAGCGCTAATTTGGTGCTTCACAATTTTTTGGGGGGTGCTTTTTAGTGCTTTTTTGGGTGGGTATAAATTACTTTAAAAAATCATTTTGGGGACACTAAAAAGCTGAATTTGAACTGAAGCGAGGGAGTAAAACAGTCTTAGTACATTACCGTGCAATATTAAAGTAATTTAACTCCCTTTAATACAATTTAGTTGAAGTGAGTGACTGCAACGCGCAGACAATATGCAATGTGTTTAAACAAAAATGTATTTGAGTTGCAAAGACTAGTTGCCCTCGCCACTGACAACGCATCTGCCTTGACAGGTGTAAACAATGGAGTATATACAAAATTAAAATCCGTAGTTCCTCATCTGGTACTAGTTAGGTGTGTATGTCATTCCCTTCAGCTGGCAGTGTCACAGGCTGCAGCTGCTTGTCTGCCCAAGGAACATAGAGTTCATGTTTAGAGAAACATATAACTGGTTTTCTCACTCAAGTCTTCGTCAAGCAAAGTACAGGGAGCTTTTTGCTTTATTAAATGATGGACAACATCCGCTGAAGGTTGTTCAATTAAGCCAGACACGATGGATGTCCATTCAATCTGCCATTGTCAGAATATTGCAGCAGTGGGTCGAGCTCAGAACTCATTGTGTTATAGCAAGACTCAACGAGCGCTGTTATACAGCAGACATTCTATATTCTATGTATAGCGACATGAAAAACTATTTGTATCTCATATTTCTCAAGCATATTCTCGGAGAAGTTCAAAGTGTGAATAAGAAATGTGAAGCAGATATACAGAATCCAACAAAACTACTCAGCGATCTTGTCAAACTTATTGATTCTATTAGTTCAAAGATTGCTATTCCTGGGGGAAAAAATAACAGAAAGTGATGCTATTCAAGATTATTTAGATCCTAATCCCAATCTAGGTTATGAGTTTGAGAAAGAAATAGCCGGCTACAAGTTTCCTGATGAGGAAGAAATTCGTGGAAGGTGCATCCAGTTTTTAATAGAGCTGTTGACACAGCTGCGATTACGTTTGCCAGATAAGTTCGAGTTTTGCAGTCCATGTCAAGTCTTAGTGGAAGTGAATGCCTACAGCCAATGATGCCCTGTATATTGGATCTTGCTAAAATGTTTGTAGAAGATGCAGCTACTCTCACCCGCATCGATTTCCAGTTGAGAAAACTTCATCATATGCAGTGGACACAGACCTCTGACATACTTGGACTGTGGGCAGAAATAGCCTCAAACAGGAATGCCACCGGTGAAAATCCTTTACAAGATCTTATAGATTTAGCTTTAACTGTGCTCATTTTACCTCATTCTAATGCGGACGTGGCGCGTATTTTCAGTCAGATGTGAAATATAAAATCAAAATTGCGGAATAGACTGAGCATAAAGAGTTTGACAGCTGTTTTGACTATTAGATATGTAATGAAAAGATATGGCAATGCCGTCATGATTAAAAACTACCTAAGGATATTCTACGAAAAATTGGATCATAGGAATCATACACACTTTCTTTCAATCATCATCATCATCATTGCAAGACAAACACAGCAGAAAATAGCTACATAAACTGAAGAGGAGTTGTCTGACTGGGATGTGGCAGATCTGGAATAAACTTAATTCTAATATTCAGTGATAATAATAAATTATAATGTGCTACTTTATAACATTTTGAATGAATACCGCCAGTGCTTGTTTTAGTGATTTCCCAAAAAATATTATTGCAATTTAGAGCTTTTTTTGGCTCGAGAGTAGTTCTGATTGGGATTTGGCGGATCTGGAATAAACTTCATTGTAATATGAAGTGATAATAATAAATTATAATGTGCTACCTTGTTACATTTGTAATAAAAACAGTTGGTGCTTTTATTTATTTTGGTGCTTTCAAAAAAATATTTAGTGCTTTTTTGGGTCGATTTTGGTGCTTTTTCATCAAGGGAGATGGCAACACTGGTTCGAATACACATCAATGCAGATTTTAAAACGGACTTGGTCTGTCAGGGCTCTTAGTCTAAAATGGGTCCTAGGAAATGTCTTGGGAAAGTAACGGCGGCCGGCGTGATACTGGAACTGGTCTATAACAATATGGGTTTAGCACCATATGCTTACTGCACGTTAAGTCGTGTAAAAGAGTCGTTTGCTTTAGTTGTACACAGTTCCTTGGTTTGTGTTGAGCTCATTATGGCCCAACCAACACACCATGAATTACTCAATTATCTCTTACAAAGCTACAATACATTCAGTTTTCCTGACTCTGTCAGTCCTGTATTGTTGTTACTTTTACTGAAAGTTCCATTGTTACTTTAACTCTTAGAGGTCCAGAAGACCACATTTGGGGCGATATTTCCAAGCGGTCGTGATAGGAACATTTCTGCAAGACAGATTGTTTAGTTTTGACATACATTTTAAATATACCCTTTATTACCAATTACAGCGTTAATCGTCGTCCAGTACCTTGGCGGTTGGCGTTGGCGACCATGCTTCTCCACAAATTCTCCGACGTCATGGATCAATTCGTGTGCTGACTCCCTTCCGTGCCATGACACACGAATGTCAATAATCTTTTCACACTGTCTTCCTATATCTATCTTACCGCAAAACTTTACTGTTGTCACATCATGTTTTAGTTGTTGTCTTCTCATAACATGTCCAAACACGATGACTGCTTCTTTCTGATGTTTGTGATAAGTTGTCTTTGCGACTCAGCTTCCTTTAAAACTTCCTAATTGTTCTTTCTGACTGTCCTATTAATTTCCAGCATTCTTCTATAAAACCACATCTTCAAGGCTTCCAGCCAGCTTTTCAATTGGTTTCTAATTGTCCAGGATTCACAGCTGTATATTAAAACTGGTTCTATGTAACATGCAAGCACTCTTTTTCTGACTTCCAAGGACAGTGACTTATTACACAAAAACGTTCTTAATTTGATAGAATGCAGTTTTTGCTTGTCCTATTCTGCTCTTTATCTTAGTGATGCATCTTCCATCTGATCTTATCCATTTGCCTAGATGTCTGAATTTATGTACTTGCCCAAAAATAACGTCCTGTACTTTAATTGCAAATTTAGGCACAATCTATTTCTTTCATGTCATCATAACTTCTGTCTTTCTATTATTCAAACTAATGCCCATTCTTTCATTCTCCACAGCCACTGTATCTATCATTTCCTGAAGATCGTTCTGACTTGTTGCTATTAAGGTGGTGTCGTCAGCATAACGTAAATTATTTATATTATGTCCACCAACCAGGATCCCTGGCATATTTTCTGTAGATCTCATTACATATTCACCGTACAATAAGAACAAATCAGGAGACAATACACAGCCTTGTCTGACGCCCATACACTGAAATGTTCCTACAAGGTTGTTGATTCTTATGGCTGCTGTTTGATGCCAATATATGTTCTTTATTATTGGCAGATCTTTGCCGTCAATGTCCATTTGCTCTAGTAATTGTACTATTTCTTCATGCTTTACGTTGTCAAATGCTTTTGTGTAGTCTATGAAGCATAAGTACACATCTGTTTTTACTTCTATAGCTCTTTCTAATAGTGTCCTCTAAATATGTATGGCATTGTTTGTGCCATTTTCCTCCACAAATTCACATTGTCCATGTGACTCATAAGACTTATTGTGCGATGCTCTTCGCATTCTAAAGCGCCTGGTTTCTTTGGCAGAGCTATAAAGATTGATTTTAATAGGTCACTAGGAATGTACCCACAAGTGTAGATGTCATTTAGAACTTTTGTCATTATCTATATTCCAAGATCACACAGAGCCTCAACTTCCTCTACTGTAATGTTGTCTGGACCGGGTGACTTTCCTTTTTTATGTGATGTGGTGCACCTTCAATTTCCACTGCAAGTATTGGTGGTCCCTCACCAGTGTTTTGAATATTTACATCCGGTCTCCTATCATCATACAGCTCTTCCAGATAATCCGCCCATCTATTGATTATAACATCTTGCCCTATCAATATTGCACCGTTCTTCGAATTTAAACGTCCGTTGGTATCTTGTGTTTTCCTACCTGTTATTGTATTGATTCATTGATACCTGGATTGTGAATCTTTTCCATAGTTTGTCCCAATTTCCACACATTGTTGATTCTTTATCCACTTAGCGATTATTTACTTTAGCGTTAATACAGTATTAATACCACAGACATAGTTAAACCTCCATATTTAACAATAATTTAATCCATCCATCCATCATGTGCCATGCCGATAAGCGTGAGCTGTCATGTACTGCCAAGTCACTCGATCACCAGAGTCGTGGATCAGCTCTGTGTTCCTGTCTCGACCATGCCATGTGGCCAAGCCATCCAGGTATTTACTTCTCGTTCTTCCCCTTGGTCTCTTCCCTTTGATCTTGCCAGTTGTCACCAAGTTCCCCAATCCATTTCTTCTCATAACTTGCCCAAAATATTTTGACTGTCTAGTCTAATGTCTCTAATCAGTTTACGATCTTCATTTGTTTCTTGAAGGACTTGTTCATTGGTTTTTTTCTGTCTGTCGGTGGTATTCTTTGCATTTTCCTCAGAAACCACATTAACACATTTAATACTCAGCGACAAATACCCCCAACAAACCTTTATGCCAATTTATGGTTAACTCTTTCAGATTAATTTTTGTTGATACTTTACAAAATGTGTTTATTTGTTGCTCATTTATATCTAGAAATTTATTATTTTAATTAAATTGTAGATATATTGTGTCCTCTAAAAGTACTGGAGAGTTTTGGTCAGAGACCATACCTTTATGAAGGGAAAATCCCAACTGCACCTCCCCGCGGTAGAGGATGGAAACACACTACGGTGTGGCTAACACAGCTCTGGGGACCGAGTATCCACCGGAATAAGTGGACAACTCTGCAGCTGAGCAGAGCAGGGCACTCACTTGTCCTTACAGTCGGAAATGGCTGTCAAATGCAGAGGTAAAAAGACCACCATGTGAATGTGGAAGGCAAGAGTAAACCACCACATTATCTTCCCAAGACTTCATAGCAAAACATATATCAAAGTTAGTGAAGGACGTTAATGGCTGTCTTAGGGCATCCTCGTCCGGTAGGGACAGTCATGAGCCACAGGTGACACCAGACCGTCATCCAGCTATTGATGGCAAAATCTTAACTAACATAAATAAATTTAGAGTAGGAACATGGAATGTTAGGACATTAAATGAGCTAGGAAAGTTGACCAATGTTCTAAGAGAGATGGATAGCATGAAAATGAATATACTAGGCGTCAGTGAGATGAGATGGAAGGGATCGGGCAAAATTATAGCTGACAATCACACAATAATTTATTCTGGAGGGGATACACATGAAAAAGGTGTAGGAATAATATTAGACGAAAAAACAGCCAAGTCAATTAATGGATACTGGTGTATTTCAGATAGTGTTATTATGGTAAAAATCAAAGGCAAACCAATAGACATAAATATTATACAAGTATATGCACCAACAGCAAGCAGTAGTGATGAAGAAATACAACACTTTTAAGACGAAATAGAAATGGCGATGGCTAAATTGGATCACAAGAAATAAAGATAATACTTGGTGATTTTAATGCAAAAGTAGGAAAGGGAAAAATGGAGGATGTAGTGGGGAATTATGGTTTAGGTACAAGAAATGAATGAGGGGAAAAGCTAATAGAATGGGCAAATATCAATGATATGATAATTGGAAACACATGGTTTAAACACCATAAAAGACGACTGTACACATGGATAAGCCCTGATAAGAAAATACGCAACCAAATTGACTACATACTAATTAATAAAAGATTTAGAAATTCTTTAATTAATGTAAAGACAATGCCTGGTGCTGACTGTAATAGTGATCATGTACCACTATGTGGACAAATAAAAGTAAGATTAAAGAGAGGGAAAAAATGGTTAAGAACATGAGACTTAATAAAGAGGTTCTGAAAATAGATAAAGAAATGCAAGAACAATACAGAGTGACTGTGAAAAATAGGTACAATGCAATAACTAAAATGCAGAGTATAGATGAACAATGGGAAATGTTAAGGGACTCCATTCATCAAACTAGCAAAGAAGTATTACCGGAGAGAGGCAAAATAGCTAAGAAAAAATGGATGAATGAAGATATCTTAAAAACTGGTGGACAAAAGAAAACAGAGTAAAAATGACAAACAAGAATACGCTAAGATAAATAAAGAAATAAATGATAAATGTGGGAAGGCTAAAGAAAGTTGGTTAAACGAGCAATGCAAAAAAAAATTGAATTAAATTCCATTAAAGATACAAAAAATATGCACAGACAAATCAGTGAGCTTACAGGAAGAAAAATAAGAATAAATACAGGGTGTTTGAAATCAAAAACAGGAAAGATAATATTAGAGGAAGATGCTATAATGAAGAGGTGGTATGAGTATATAAGAGAATTATATGAAGGAGAAAGGGAAGAATTAACAGAAGATAGTAACTTAGAAGGTCCATCTATTCTGAAAGAAGAAGTCGCTGACGCTATGAAACGTATGAAGAAAGGAAAAACAGCTGGACCAGATGAAATCACAATAGAAGAATTAGAAGTATTAGGAGAATTTGGAGTAGATATATTAACCAAAATGTTGAATGATATTTACAGCAGTGGATATTTACCCAGTGATATGCTGAAATCTGTATTTATAGCTATACCAAAAAGACCAGGAGCAATTGATTGTGAAGATTTTCGAACAATTAACCTTATAAACCATATCACTAAGCTTCTACTCAGAATCATAATGAGAAGAACCAAAAAGAAAATAAAAAAGGAAATTAGTGAAGAACAGTATGGATTTGTGGAAGGAAAGGGCACAAACAATGCAATTTATACATTACGGACACTAATAGAAAGGTCAATAGAGAAACAGAGAGACATATATTTGTGCTTCATAGATTATACTAAGGCATTTGATAAAGTAAAACATGATGAACTGATTAAAATGTTGGAAGATATCAACACTGATGGAAAATATTTAAGAATAATAAAGAATATTTACTGGAACCAAGTAGCAGCAATTAAAATGGGAAATAAAGAGGGTAGTTACGAACAGATAAAGCTAGGAGTACGACATGGGTGTGTCTTGTCACAAGATCTTTTCTACCTGTATAGGGAAGTAATAATGAGAGAGATCAAAGAGATGCCAGGAATACTAGTTGGAGGTTATAATATAAATAACTAGCTGACCCGGCCCGGCTTCGCCCAGGCCATGGAGGGGATCTATCTATCTATCAGTCTGTCTGTCTGCTTGTTTGTCTGTCTGTCTGGCTGACCCGGCCCGGTTTCACCCAGTCCCTGGTGGGGAGCATCTCATTTAATTCATATAAGTAGTCATATAAGCTCTCCCGTTCCCGACTATCTGTCTGTCTGTCTATCTGTCTGTCTGACCGGGCCCGGCTTCACCCAGTCCCTGGTGGGGAGCATCTAATTTAATTCATATACATAGTCATATAAGCTCTCCCGTTCCCGACTTTCTGTCTGTCTATCTGTCTGTCTGACCCGGCCCGGCTTCACCCAGTCCCTGGTGGGGAGCATGTCATCTAATTCATATAAGTAGTCAAATAAGCTTCCGTTCCCGACTATCTGTCTATCTATCTGACCCGGCGTGGTTTCGCCCAGCTCCTGGCGCACAGTAACTAAAAAGAATGTCCTTCCACACACCATTCAATGAAAACTGTAGAAAAAGATGGGTTAAAATGTTATGCATAATGCATTATTTTTATGAAAACTTTGAAAATGCCTTAAAGATTATATCATTATTTAATATAACTCATATGCCTAAAAATAACTATAGACAAAGAGTTCAACAATAGTGCAAGTAAGTCCAACAATATGACTATAAAGTATATAGAAATGTTATTAACAGTTATGCCCCTTGAAATAACTTTTCTAGAGTGAAGTCCCCCTGCTATATAGACATTATATAATGAAAATGGAAAAGTAAATGTTATTAAATAAGTAGAAGATTTTACATTAAGAAATTATTATAGTCGGTTGCACAGGAATGAAAGGAAGACGTGTAGAAAATTTCATCTCAATCGGATGTACCGTTATCGAACGCATCCAAGACCCACAAACAAACATACACTCTGTTTTATAGATATAGATATACGCTATGCAGATGACACAGTATTGGTGGCGGATAATTCAACAGACCTACAACAATTATTAGACGTTGTAGTAACAGAGAGTGCAAGGAAAGGACTCTCCTTGAATATCAAGAAAACAGTAACAATGGTAATATCAAAGAAAATGGTGACACCAAAATGTGACATAGAAATAGAAGGGAATATCCTTAACCAAGTTGATAATTTTAGATACCTAGGGGCATTTATAACATCAGATGGAAGATGTACAACAGAGATTAGGAGCAGAATAGGGCAGGCAAAAGCGGCATTTCAGAAAATGAAGAGTATCTTATGCAATAAGTCACTATCACCGAATGTAAGAAAGAGAGTGCTGAAATGCTATGTAGAACCAGTTTTGCTGTATGGCAGTGAATCTTGGAATGTAAATGAACAAATTAAGAAGAAATTAGAAGCAACAGAGATGTGGTTCCTGAGACGAATGTTGCGAATTCCTTGGACTGCCAGAGTAACGACGACTGCCTGAAACATGCTAACGAAACTAGAACATTATATACAACAATAAGACAGAGACAAACAGCTTTCCTCGGTCATGTGATGAGAAGAGAGGCATTGGAGAACAACGTAACAACTGGAAAGATCGAGGGGAACAGAGGCAGAGGTAGACCAAGAGAAGTGATGCTGGATGGATTGAGACGGTGGCATGGAGGAATATCAGCAGCAGAGTTGATCCAGAAAACCAAAGACCGAGATCTATTGAGAGCCATGAACGCCTACGCCAGCCGGCACGGCACTTGATGATGATGATGAGATATATTGTTACTTTAAATCCATTCAGACCCAAACAGTTGTAAATTTAATTCATTTTTACTACATATGTTGTATCTTTAACTCATTAATTTCCATATATGTTGTAATTTTAACTCATTTATTTCCATATATGCTGTAAAATTAACTAATGTATTTCATATATATGTTGTATCTTTAGCCCATCTATTCCAATATATGTTGTAACTTTAACTCATTTATTTCCGTATACGTTGTAACTTTAACTCAGTAATTTCTACATATGTTGTAATCCCAACTCGCTCTTTCCACATAGGATGCAACTTTAACTAATTCAGACCCAGTTATTATTTAACAATAACAGTTGCAAGAACAGACAGAGTTCCCACATTGATATACAAACTATAGTCGCACGATAACGTACAGCATGTATGCATCGGCTGGAACCAACTGGGCAGCCATTAAATCAATTGTAGTAAGTACCTTGAAGCGCATTAGGCTTATGTCGCTAGATCCATATTTGTATAGACCAACCGCAACCAGTGGCTGATGTGGGCAGTATGCGACCGACCACCTTTACTTCCCCAGACAATTCCTAGTGTGAATTTTGGGCTGGATCGACCAGGGAGCCCAGTTCAATTTTAGAAAGCAAAACTGCCTTGATTCGAGTCGAACCCATGGCCACCGGCACGGCAGGCTAATATCCAGTTGTGATACACAAAAACATCACTTGAGAAACCCTGAGGCCACTAAGACAGTTCATAAATAAAAACATGTATTGTCTGGCACTCATAAAAGTAGAAGACAGACGTAGAGACTAGAGCACACACAAGACACGTAAATATTAAATGAAATAGAGACAGTCTTCCAAAACTGTCACCCCGAAATGACGAGAGCGCCTCTCTGCAGGAACATGTGCAAACCTGAATGCACAGAGGAGTGGGTGGCTAATCTTTCTCTCACTTAGCAGGCGACGAGTCCAGGAGTTGAAGACTCGTCCGACTTTGCTCATATTTTCACCATGATTCCCTATCAACTCTGCTATCGCTCCCGCGTTACTAAACATTATTTTTTTAAAGCATTTTAATTAACACAATTGTAATGATAATGATTCATGTACAGGTATCTGAGTCTTATATTTCTTTTCTAGAAATCTTCAAAGAAAACTTACGTTTCATTTCATCACATTTCAAACAAAGAAATGTTATTGCGTTGCTTATGGATTTGTATATTTCAAGAAAAGTAGGCCGATTTCTGTCTGTGCTTGATGTCCATTGTCTTCCAGCATCTATCACCTGAAAAGATAAATATTTCGTTTATAAACACACTAACATTACACTGGCATCTTGCCGTCTTGACAGACGATAGCTATTATTCTTCAAAAATAAAAACAAAAAGGCATAATAACCCCTCCATAGCACAATGTCTGGGTTGAATTGTAGAAACCATGTGTTGCCCATGCAGCATGATCCCTCTCTCGGCCTGCCTAGTTTACTCCAAAGGAAAGGTAACACCAATTCATCCGGAACAAGAGAAGCTGCAGAAGCTGTCCGATCAGCAAAGAAAAGATCAAATTTTCCGACTGTCGGAGCTTCGATCCTAGACCAGTTGCCGAGCAGTTCCCCTACCATGACATTTAGTGCATTTAATAGCACCGGGGCATGCCTTGTAGCCTATAATGTACCCTACGTAAAGTTGGTTGCATACCCTTTACAGTACGTCGTAGTCAATCTCAGCATTTTTGACTAATTGTGATTTCTTGGCAAGTTTACGTTCAGTAGTTTTTCAATGTTTTCTCAACGACTGATATACGTACCATTGTAGAAACATCAGCGCATAGTGGTTGCTTCCAAATCGCTCACAGCCTTTGTTTCTAAGGCGTTATGCGGAATTACGAATTGCGTTCGTAGCTCCTTCGCTACAGCGTTTCCTACGTACACGTAATATATATATAGTTGCTATTGTCATCAAGCTGTAAGAAATTGAGTTGCTATTGTCATCAAGCTGTAAGACATTGAGTTGCTATTGTAATCAAGCTGTAAGAAATTGAGTTGCTATTGTCATCAAGCTGTAAGACATTGAGTTGCTATTGTAATCAAACTGTAAGAAATTGAGTTGCTATTGTCATCAAGCTGTAAGACATTGAGTTGCTATTGTAATCAAGCTGTAAGAAATTGAGTTGCTATTGTCATCAAGCTGTAAGAAATTCAGTTGTTATTGCCATCAAGCTGTAAGAAATTGAGTTGCTATTGTCATCAAGCTGTAAGACATTGAGTTGCTATTGTAATCAAGCTGTAAGAAATTGAGTTGCTATTGTCATCAAGCTGTAAGACATTGAGTTGCTATTGTAATCAAGCTGTAAGAAATTGAGTTGCTATTGTCATCAAGCTGTAAGACATTGAGTTGCTATTGTAATCAAGCTGTAAGAAGTTGAGATGCTATTGCCATCAAGCTGTAAGAAATTCAGTTGTTATTGCCATCAAGCTGTAAGAAATTGAGTTGCTATTTCCATAAAGCTTTAATGAACGAAACGACAGACGTTCGTGGACAATGTGACATGCAATCTTGGACATGGTTCGGAGGTTTAACAGAGCGCCATTTCGCACCTAACATTACCGTTTGAAATATCAATAGGATTTCTTAGTGAAAGTCCCTGCAGAGGGCTGCTTGAAAGCACACACCATGAAATGCCTGCAAGGCGGTGGGTGAAATAGATACCAAAGTTCTAAGTAACACGTTTAATAGTCACTATTTAAGTAAAGTCTCTATTTAAAGGTGACCGGCCTGATGTTGAGAACATCACGATCGAGTGTCACCTGGTTTATAGCCTACAAGTACAGGGCTAACTTCACGTGTCCGTAAGACGTATACAAAGTGCCATTTTCTTTACTTACAATTGTTTGTAAGCACGTCGGAGTTGTATTCTTCTATATCCCTTCTTGCTGCAACCACATTTAAATCCAAAATAAGCAACCCTAAAGATGTGGTTTTATATGTTATTGTATTCTCAACCAGCAGCCGTTCTTAGAGCGTCTTAATAATGATGCCTTCTCCATCAGGAGTGTTCGAATTACAGGCACTCTTGAAGCCAAAAGATCTGCTTGTTCGTTCCCCCACACTCCAGCACGAACTAAACAGTAAATCCACGCAAGTCTTTGAAACAGAGACATGTTAATTCTTACTATCCACTCGTGTCACTGTTGTCTATTTGAATAACGAAGACACAAACAATAGATTGCACGATTTATTGCCTGTTGTCTATGTCGTATTTTATGCAATGCGGATTGAGAATCAGACAGAGCTATAGGGTAGATTCTGGTCAGCAACGATCTTCCAAAGACTAACCGAGAATTCCTGGCCAGATTTCTCCCCCATTAGCCATCTCCGCCAGCATTTTCATCTATCAGCTGTTGGACTTCCAATTCTGCCTTCCTGATACACTACACGCTACACTCTCTGCCCGGTGTGATGATTCCCGGAGGGTAGCTGTTCTTGTGCCTGCCGTTGTCAATCTATTTATGTTCTCTGTGCAACTGCCTGACAGTAAATTGTTACACCGGGTGAGTGAAGCAATTTAGAATGGTGAATAGTGAACAAAAATGTTGATAAGAAGCTGAAATCATTTGACATATGGTTTAGAAAGATGTAAAGAATATCTTGATTAGAGAAGAAACCAAAGATACAACTTGTATTAAAAGTAATGGTGAGTGTAACAGATTCACTGAGCATGCTGAGAAGGACATAGTCCAGAATGCTTCGTGCATAATGGCAGGTCTCAACTGAAAAATCAAAGATAGAGAGAATCTGTTGGATCTTTACCCTTGGACCTTCTGATGTGTTGGGAAACGAGCAGACAGACAGATTGGCTGAGTCGCACCACTGGGTGGGATAAATGCACTATAAGGCACATATATTCAAAGCCCTTTTGGAGGGTGTGTATAGTGTGGAAGAACATATACCTTCGTATTGCCTAAAGAGAATAATAAGAATATCTGATCTATTCTCGGTACTTTGGGGAAAGGTCATACGGATACATTATCAGACAGCAACTGGTACCATTATTGTGGGACTTTCATTGGTTATAAAGACAAGAATGGAGCGCGTTGAGAATGCCCTGGGTGCTATGATGTCGGTTCCTGATTCTGCTAAATACAATTCAGCTGCAGATATAACTTGATCAGTCGTTACACCCGGAGGAAAATGACACATTGAATGTATGAACATGCCAATACACGACGTTTTGTCTGTTTTCATTTCGGCACCCGTAAAACTTCTGGGGTGTGTCAGAAGAATATTCCAGCCTGAGGGATAAAGGTCCTTACCCAAGCAATTTTCACGCAGTGGAGAGGCTGAGAGGTTTTTAAGGTTCCAAGACTTACCGAGCATTGAACACACTCGCCAAGATGTGTGAAGCTGCATCAGGTGCCATCTGCTTCACACTCCGCGAAGAGGAAACTAACGAACACACTTCATTTTTAATTAAATGTTCAGAATTGGTTACGTAGGCACTTCTTGTTCCCTAGGTGTTCTTAGGAATGGCACAGTTCGTCATGGCCGGTTGGGATACGTCTTATCTTTCTCCTGTCATTCATTACTTTATTCATACATCTCTTTTTCTAAGTTAACCTTAAACAAAAACAACATCAAGGACATATAAGCATTAAAATGGACTTTGTAAGATGAAAAAATAATTACAACATGACGCATTAAGATGTATGTTGAAAGCTAAAACAAGTGGACAACAAATAGTAATACAACAACATGAACCTCGTCTAAATAACAGGCGACAGAGAGGGCTGGAGAGTCATGATCGCCGATGATAGACCAGGCGTCTGAAGAATATTAGTGAATCATGGAATAAATCCTCAAAATGATAACCTCACTTCGCTGTGCTTGATCATAACAGACATTTCACAGAAAGGAAATAAAAAATATTGAACCAAAGTCCCCACCTCTACAAGATAGTTGCTGCATACACACACACAACAAAACAAATCACCTCGTCAACATAGTCATCTAGAGCATGGTGCATGTGGCCCCGCTGTTCTTCCATTATGTCCAGATTCATGGAAATCACCTTCTCATTGATATCAACAGCTGCTGCAGCCATCTATGAATAGAAAAACTGTGCAGGTTCACGTTTATTGATTTAATACGAAGTGAAGAGGAAACCACGGTGACGCAATGGCTAGCACACTTGCCTGCAGGTTTGGTTGTAAAGTGGTCGAATCCCCCTCGTGACTTAGATGTTAAATGCATTTACCTGGGCTTCCAGGTGGATACAGCGTAACATGGGTGCCATGAAAGGATCTCTCAAGTAAAGACTGCTGATGGGACAATGACCACACCACCCTGAATACCCAATACGCTTTCAGACATGGCAAAGGGTCTTTGAATTTTACAAACAGGAGAACTCAGTAGACTGCTAAAACAACAACTTGTGTTGGTGTTGTTGTTGTTGTTGTTACTGTTGTAGCTGTCTACTGCCACCATATACCCAATCTGGTCAGGTGTCTTTAATTGTCTGTCTGTTCGTCCGTCCGTCCTTCCGTCTGTCTGTCTGTCTCTGTCTGTCTGTCTGTTTGTCTGTCTGTCTGTCTGTCTGTCTGTCCTTATGTTTCGTTTACTTGTCGCATGTCTGTCTGCTGCTGTTTATCAAAATATGTATCCACCTATCTGTGCATCCGTCTTTTACTTTCCAACTGTCTATCTGTCTCTATGTTTGTCAATCCGGTTTTTCTTACTTGTTATCTATTTCTCTGTTTCTCTGTCCGTCCGTCCACACGGCTTTTTCTTTCCCTCTGTACGCCGTCTGCTACTATCCTGTCTGCCTGATAACTCCATCCATCCGTGTGTCTGTCTTTCTATCTGTCTGCCTGTCTGTACTCCATCGTTTACTTTCTAACCGTCTGTATGTCTATCTATGAGGCACAACCCTGGCAGATACTCTCAATGGGATGTGTAGCTCTAGCGTTTGACATATTTCAGGTCATGTATTTTCCATCCAGGGCAATTCCAAGACATTGCTGCAAATGATCCTCTACATATTCTTTGAAATGTGAATCTATCTCAGATCCCCTACTCGTGGGAATTAAGAATCCAGCCACTGCTTGGGGTTGAACTTGGACCACGGTCGACATAACAACCACGCCGACCCAGTTATTTACACATACATAAACGCATATAAGCGCTCGTTCCGAAACAGCATATTTCGGGAAATTAATTCATTTACTTAAAAACCGGGACTGTCCCGGAAAACCAGGAAGTCTAACAACCCTACCAAGATCGTCTTGTCAACAGGAGAACGCGCTTAGCAACTACGCGACCACACACTCCTCCTCTCCTCCACCCCCAACACACACACTCACACGCACAACTAACTACTTATACAGAACACACAGACATGTCAATTGTAGGGGAACTCTCGTGGTCACTGACATGGCATGACAAATACATTTACCGTATTCCATACCGCATACTGACAACTGTCCCAAGCAAGTGATTGCAAGTTGGCTAGTTAGTTCGTCAATAGACCATCCTCGTTGCTCATCAAACTATTAGTCCACCAGTGCTCAGATCCTCATTGTGTAGCGGCTGGCGACATCAGTTCTGTGTTGGTTGACTATTCTACTTCTCCGTGCGTATTTAGGCCTCACTTTATTTCTTTTGTTCTGTGGGTTAGACTCCTGAGGATCGTCGATGGAGCTACGGAGTTCGTGCTTTGTGCTACGCTTTCCGCGCTGCAGAAAGAGACTGATCCATATGGGATAAAAACCCGGTGCAATAAAGTCGACCCTGTCGACTTTTAAGCGACTCTGTTTTAAGCTTCCCGAATGGTGCTCTAGTCAAGCTTGACCACGTCTGACTTGATGTTCTGCTTTCTGGTCAAAGTTGTAGAATCACATCCATCTCTTCAATCAATTCTGGGTTTGTTTCCTTGAGGTGGTTCAGTATGTCAGTCTGGTCAATTGCTCGTCTACATCCCACAACAGCTATACACGCAAGCCTGCCTGGTCAATTGCTCGTCTAGTCTACATCCCACAACAGCTATACACACAAGCCTGCCTGGTCAATTGCTCGTCTACATTCAACAACAGCTATACACGCAAGCCTGCCTGGTCAATTGCTCGTCTACATCCCACAACAGCTATACACGCAAGCCTGCCTGGTCAGTTGTTCGTCTACACCCCACAACAGCTATACACGCAAGCCTGCCTGGTCAATTCCTCGTCTACACCCCACAACAGCTATACACGCAAGCCTGTCTGGTCAATTGCTCGTCTACACCCAACAACAGCTATACACGCAAGCCTGCCTGGTCAATTGCTCGTCTACACCCAACAACAGCTATACAATGGGCTGGTGTCTAAACAATCCATCACATTACGTAAATCATTTGAACTGATGTCTAGCGTCTTTTCCTGAGCTGCAGCCTCAAAAATCACACGGGGTTCCGGGTCGTCCTTCATCCCTCTGTCAGTCAAATTTAATCCCACTTCATCCTCTCCTGAGCTGAAGGGAATAATAAAGTCGGTTACCTTTCGATCTCCGACCTCCTTAAAAGATGTCCTCAGGTCATCTTCCTCTTGAGTTTCATCTCTCGTTGAAGTAAAATGAGATTCCTGGGAGTCTTGTACTGGCGGACCAGTTAAACCACATATCCTGTGGTACGAACAGTTGTCCTCTGGGTAACTGTTAGTAGGCAAATTATCTGAACTGATAATTAGTGATTCTTCCCGCGTTGCAGTAATGAAATTCACCTTGGATTCAGTTACTTCCATCCTCCCTATTTCAGTCAGATGTAATTCCACTTCATGATTCTGTGAAGAGAAGGGAATGTGAGAATCAGCTAGGTCTCCGCCTGCGACCTCATTAAAGGTTGTCTTCAGTTCCTCTTTCTCTCGAGATTCATTTCTCGTAGCAGTCAAGTGGTTTTCCTGAAGCCTGCCTGATCAATTGCTCGTCTACACCCCACAACAGCTATACACGCAAGCCTGCCTGGTCAATTCCTCGTCTACACCCCACAACAGCTATACACGCAAGCCTGTCTGGTCAATTGCTCGTCTACACCCAACAACAGCTATACACGCAAGCCTGCCTGGTCAATTGCTCGTCTACACCCAACAACAGCTATACACGCAAGCCTGCCTGGTCACTCATTCGCCTGCTTTTTTTATTTGTTTGTTGTTGTTGTTTTTTGGTTGCGTTCCTTTGTTTTGAATTCAAGCGTAGTCCATAAACATGCTACTACTTCTAGTGTTAAACTTTGAATACACTCATTTATTTACTACATATATTATATATATGGTATGTTATATACTTATCATTCGTGTTAATATGGCCTCTACAATACTCAGAGATTAAAAGCAAAGACCAAAATTAGGAGTGTACTGATCAGAGTTACTATTTGCACATGGTGTTGCAATTGCGACCCACTCTGAGGAAGAATTACAACGTCTACTAGCACAAGGTACACATGAGAACCATCAATCTTTAGTGACGACGCCGAACTGGAGATAGTAAACGAGTTTATATATCTAGGATCAGAGGTAAATAGCAAATTATCCCTAGATCAGGAAATCAACATCAGGATTGGTAAGGCAGCAACAACAACGAGCAGGTTAACAACAAGAGTCTGGGAGAACAGAAAGCTTACTGACAAAACAAAACTCCTTATCTATCAAGCCTGTGTCCTTAGTACTCTTCTTTATGGCAGTGAAGCCTGGTCAACTTACTCACATCAAGAGAAACGTTTAAACAGCTTGCATCTGCGGTGTCTGACAAGAATACTTGGTAATAGGTGGCAAGACAAAATCGCAAATACTGAAGTATTTGAAAGATCTGGTTGTGTGTTGGTTAGTTTCATGCCCATTCTTCGTAGAATTAGATGAATATGACACGTTAGGAGGATGGATGATGGTAGAATACCAAAGGACATCTTTTTTGTTGAATTACAGATGAGTAAGAGATCTCGGGGTCGGCATCTACTACGATATAAAGATTTGTGTAAGCAGGATATGATTGATACAGGCATTGATAATGCACATTGGGAGCAAGTCGCCGCTGAACGTGTTGCATAGAGGGTAAACATCAGAAATGGAATAAAGACAAAAGAGAACATGATAGCAGATATGTCACACGCTGAGCGCGTGAGACGTAAGATGTTGCGTGATGGTGATAATGACAATATGCATCAATTGTGGACGAACATTTACAGCGCGAATTGGCCTGATCATTCACATTCACTATCGCCATGGATTGTAGTTATTTTGCCTTTTTTAAGCACAATGTACCAAACTATCGTCTGTCAAGACAGCAAGGTGCCAATGAATGAATATGGTGAACTAAACATCCAGCTGTTACTATCATGTCTCAGACGTTCAACATTCTAGTCGTGATATTCTAGAATTCTTTTTGTCAGGTGAGTTTGGATTTCTAGATGCAATGAGTGCAACGCAACATGCTTAATGTAACTGTGGACCTGGTAAAACGAAAGCTGAACATTTGTTATAGAACTCTCCAATATATTCAGAACATAGTCAAGCATGTTGGCCTACCGTTCTATTTGAGGACACAAGTTATGGAGATGTCAACATGGTTATGTTGGCTGCTGCTGCTGGACGTAGAAGAAGAAGAAGAAGAAGAAGAAGAAGAAGAAGAAGAAGAAGAAGAAGAAGAAGAAGAAGAAGAAGAAGAAGAAGAAGAAGAAGAAGAAGAAGAAGAAGAAGAAGAGGAAGAAGAAGAAGTAGTAGAAGAGAAAAAGAAGAAGAAGAAGAAGAAGAAGAAGAAGAAGAAGAAGAAGAAGAAGAAGAAGAAGAAGAAGAAGAAGAAGAAGAAGAAGAAGAAGAAGAAGAAGAAGAAGAAGAAGAAGAAAGAAGAAGAAGAAGAAGAATAGGTATCCTAATTACTGCAATGAAAGGAAAAGTAAACTGTTATATCATAGGTATCAGTCTTATAATCACGGGGAGGTCAGCATGGTCGAATGGGTCAGATCGCTCCTTTTTAAACATCTGGTACGCTGATGCCGAGGTAGCAGGTTCAATCCCTACACCAGCCAGTTGGACTAAAATGTTGTCCTTGATTTGGGGACGTAATTTACAAGATCTCTAAAGTCGGAGTGATGGCGAGGGACACCGGTAATAAAGAAAGCTAATCCACACGCATAAATTAATCCAGTCCACTAGAAGTAGTAGCATGTTTATGGACTACGCTTGAATTCAAAACAAAGGAACGCAACCAAAAAACAACAACAACAAACAAATTAAAAAAGCAGGCGAATGAGTGACCAGGCAGGCTTGCGTGTATAGCTGTTGTTGGATGTAGACGAGCAATTGACCAGACAGGCTTGCGTGTATAGCTGTTGTGGGGTGTAGACGAGCAATTGACCAGACAGGCTTGCGTGTATAGCTGTTGTGGGGTGTAGACGAGCAATTGACCAGGCAGGCTTGCGTGTATAGCTGTTGTGGGGTGTAGACGAGCAATTGACCAGGCAGGCTTCAGGAAAACCACTTGACTGCTACGAGAAATGAATCTCGAGAGAAAGAGGAACTGAAGACAACCTTTAATGAGGTCGCAGGCGGAGACCTAGCTGATTCTCACATTCCCTTCTCTTCACAGAATCATGAAGTGGAATTACATCTGACTGAAATAGGGAGGATGGAAGTAACTGAATCCCAGGTGAATTTCATTACTGCAACGCGGGAAGAATCACTAATTATCAGTTCAGATAATTTGCCTACTAACAGTTACCCAGAGGACAACTGTTCGTACCACAGGATATGTGGTTTAACTGGTCCGCCAGTACAAGACTCCCAGGAATCTCATTTTACTTCAACGAGAGGTGAAACTCAAGAGGAAGATGACCTGAGGACATCTTTTAAGGAGGTCGGAGATCGAAAGGTAACCGACTTTATTATTCCCTTCAGCTCAGGAGAGGATGAAGTGGGATTAAATTTGACTGACAGAGGGATGAAGAACGACCCGGAACCCCGTGTGATTTTTGAGGCTGCAGCTCAGGAAAAGACGCTAGACATCAGTTCAAATGATTTACGTAATGTGATGGATTGTTTAGACACCAGCCCATTACAGGATTTACCTCAACTGGACTTAGCCCATCAAAGCACGACCAGAGAGGAACATCCAGACCAGGAAACATTTCCAGTTGTTATCTCACAGTATACCAGTTCGGAGACTCAGGAAACACAAGGAATTGTCATGAGCCAGAATATGGACTCTGATATTGTGCAGACAACATTGTCTGTAGTTGCTAAAGAAGAAAATTCTTTGCAAAAGATGGAGGAAGAAAAGCCTATCATCTCATTAGCTGAAGTTATCAGGGAATTCCAGCAACAGGGACCTGAAGTAACAGAAGTCAAGAGTGGTTTGGAATCAGCACTCTTAGGACTCAATCTACCCTTCAGTCAGGTCGATTTGATAGGAGTAGATCAGCTATTTGTGGATACTTTATTCAAAAGTAACTCCACTTTATCGCCTGTGAATAACTATGTTATTTCTCAAGGCTGGACAACTTGGCTCACTAAATTTCCAATTTCTAGCACGGTTTTCACACGAAACTCTAATGCAGAGAAACTCAGCCCATTAACTGAATATCAGGGGAAGAAACCGCGACACCGAGGAGGGACGAGTGTTACGCCCGACTTTGAAGAAGGAAAGCGCCAGTTGAAGTTATATCATGGGACCATGATGTGTAACATTATTCCTTTCAAAAGGAAGCTATTGATAGATCTGTTAAGAATCTATAAAGGATGGAGGAATATCACGGAGACAAGCTTTGCTGTGGCCAGCTTATGCAAGACCTCACTACGGGTACATCCTCGGCTGAAAGGAGTAAATCACGTGAGTGAATGGTGTAAAACAATTGCTGTCCAGAGGCGTAGAAGAATCCCGTTGATTGTGATCTTTCCCGGAGGGGTAAAATTACAACCTCCTGACAATTACCGGATTTTACCAAGCTATTGCATGGAATCCCGGCCGAAAACCAGGTACAAGGATCTATCCAGAGTATCTTTGGGTTATGGAAAGGGGACGTCTTTATGCAGGACAACCCACTGCCACAAGGAATATTGGAAACCTTTAGGCAGATACAGAACGGAGAGTGCTTAGGCATTATTCTGGGATGTACGGCATGCGTTGAAAAAAGATTTCTGGCAGAAACTTTTTTTTAAGGGGAAAGCTCTGTCGTGAAGTGCCGCCTTAACATCCCAGAATATCTTTCTCAGTCTCCAAATTTGAGAGGCCAAATTGAGAAAGAATGAATTAATCACGCTACTTCAAGGCTATCTAGTCGTGAGGTAAGATTATTCACAAAAAGCCTCTAGCCATGACGTAAGCTTGCAGATGGCAAGTAAAATGGGCTACTTGAGACGGACACAACTAGATAATTTAAATTAGTCTACACCTTAGAAAACTGCTGACCCAGACGGGCTATGACACCACACAGACGCATTGGCACCTTCTTGCCCAGGTAGACCCAGACTGAATCAACAATGAACTGGGCCAGTGAGTGAAATAAAACCACCAGAAACCAAGCAGAGGAGAGCAAGAAAGGACCAGTCGAAGCTATGAATATAGAAAAAAACAAAAACATAGACGGAAAAATAGCTGGAAGAAATCAACCCAAAGAAAGCCAACCACTAGGAAAACAGCCCGCCAGCGGGGCCCTTGAGCCAGGCCTCAAACTTAAAATAATCCAAACTGAGGGAAGACAAGCAGTACTATCGGCATTCAGCAAAGGCGAATGCATCAATATAATTGAAAATGAGCTAGGTACAAGGTCAATTGCCAACCTGATCAAAAACCCAAACAGCACAATAATAATCACACCGAACGACACCCCCAAGATCAAAGAGATAGTGGATGAACTGAAAAAGGAAAAAAAGCCGATAACAATAAAATTGCCACACGACATCAAAGTCAGCGTAGAGCTGTTCCGGGCGACAACAACAATAGTTGTAAAAGGAATAAACCCGACAACAGATATGAGGAAGGTAGACGAAGAAATAAGAAAAGAGAACACGTGCATTGAAATCACGCACGTGGATAGGATATTGACAAAACGTGGCGAACCAACCGCAGTAGTAATGGCTAATTACAACGGAACAACACTGCCAAACCAAATAAAATACGTAGGAAGGCCTAAGCGCTTCGAAATGTATGTACCACCTGTCACACAATGTAGCAAGTGCCAAAAGCATGGACATACCCTTAAATTTTGCAAGGAAAAGAACCCAAAATGCCGGTACTGCAGCAAAAGCCACTGGTATAGTGACTGTACAGAAGCGAAAAGGGATAAACACTACAAAGAAGTAAACCCGGCCAGACAGTGTGCTAACTGCAAGGGTAACCACAGCGCGAGATATAAGGGCTGCCCTAAATATAAACTAACAGAGACGGCATGGAGAGAGTCAGTCCTTACACAAACCCCGATGAGGGTCGCAAGGTGGAGACAAGAAAACGCACGCAAAGAACCAGATACAAGATCAGAAATAAGAATATTGCAATCCGAAATGAATAATATGAAGAACAAGATAGCAGACAAGGACGTAGGAAGAGACAGTACACAAGACAAGGAAGAGACAGAAAACAACGAACTAAAGAAAGTTATAAGACGAATGGAAGAAGCTGAAAAAAGCATGCTAACCATGAAAAAACAACTTGAAGACGCAGTAATACACACGCGAAAAATAACCCAAGAGCTGGAGGCAGCCAAAACACAGCTGAAAAACCAGTTAAAAGAGAACCAAATAGCCAATGAAAAGATAAAAGAATTAGCCACAAATATGGAGGTAACCAGACGAGAATTTAGTAACCAGACGAATGAAAACCACACGGTCACAGAACAGATGAAAGTAAAACTACGCGACATCGAACTATCAAACACAGAGGTAGAAAAAAGGACGCAACCACTAGGCCATGACCTTAAAAAATTGAAGCAACAGACTGATAGAGAAATCAAAATGATTAAACAAGCAGTGGAAAATATGATAAACAAAGAGGAGTTCACACGAATACTACCAGCATTAATGGAGAAAGCGAAGAAGGGCCCGATCATACTTCAGGAATACACTGAACTAGCAAACAAGATGTTACAGGAGACAAGTGAGGAAGACAGCGAAACATCGGAGAACTGAAGAGAACAATAACCAATCAAAAACAGAAATACAACACGACCATGGAAAAAAACAACATTAGAATAGTACAATGGAACTGCAGAGGCATGAAAAAAAAACCTCCCCAGCACCATGGAACAACTAGGGAGGGAAAATAGTATCTATGCCCTGCAGGAAACATTCTTGAAACCAAAGGACAGCTACAGATGCAAAGGCTTTAGGATACTCAGGAACGACAGGACAGAAACAACAGGAGGAGGAGTCGCCCTACTCATACAAGACAATCTACAAATATTAGACAATGGAACATTCAGGACAACCAACTTCAAGGGAGTCACAGCGGAGATTGCGAGTAAACCCAACAACCTAACCATAATTAACGTATACTGCCCTAAAGGAAAAATAGAAGAAGAAGACCTAATAGAGATAAAGAACAGAATCAAAACATCAACAATAATAGTCGGCGACTTCAACTGTTGCCACCCAGTGTGGGGTGGATCAAGAAACAGCGTAGCGGGAACAAAATTGATCGAATTTATAGACAGTAACCAGCTAACAGTGCTAAATGATGGGTCGATGACACGAATAGACCCCAACCCGAGAAGATACGACACAGCAATCGACGTAACAATATTAACAACGGGCCTAACAAGGAGCCATTGGGAAGTAAAAGAAGACACCAACAGCGATCACCTACCGATAATCATCGACACAAACACGAGAGCACAGAAGAGTAAGGAAAGTAATAAACCGACCTTCCACTTCGAGAACGCGAAATGGGAGCAGTTTAGAGAAGAACTGGAGGGGATGGAGATAGAACAGACAGAAGGTGAAGATATAGACAAATACACAGAAAGAATCACTAACAACATCCTACAGGCCGCGGTAAAACACATCCCCAATAGAAATATGCCTGCATACCTGACAGCGGCCACACAGAGAACGCGA
This sequence comes from Cepaea nemoralis, assembly GCA_014155875.1. Classification (NCBI taxonomy): domain Eukaryota; kingdom Metazoa; phylum Mollusca; class Gastropoda; order Stylommatophora; family Helicidae; genus Cepaea; species Cepaea nemoralis. The sequence continues at coordinate 209,202 of JACEFZ010002413.1, forward strand.
ACAACAGGAAAACAATGGAACAAACAACCAGCTGGTTGGTGGAACCAGAGCTGCACAGAGGCGCTGGAAAAAAGAAAGAAGGCGCTCCAACATTACAGAAGAATGAGGACAGACGAAAACTACAACGAATACAAAATTCAGAGGAATGAAGCCAACAGACTGATAACCAAAGACAAAGAAACACCATGGAAAACGTACTGCCAGAAATTGTCACCAGACACACCCACAAAAGAAGTATGGGAGCAAATAAAAGCTATACAAAGAAACCAAACAAACAGCAATATTCCAACAATAAAAATACCAACACTAGCAGTAACAGACAAAGAAAAAGCAGACGCGTTCGGCAAATACTTCTACGAAGTCTGCTCCAACATGTCACTAGGAGAGCAGGAAAAACAAAGACGAGAAAAATACGCTGAAGAGGTGGAAGAACTGCAACAAGAAATAGAGGACTTCTACATGGACGCAGACATAACGACTGACGAAGTAATATCAGCAATCAAGGAAAAGGACGACACAGCAGCAGGGTCAGACATCCTAAACTATACAATACTGAAAAGGATACCAAGAAAAACAATAGAGAAAATAACAGCTCTCTACAACAAAGTGTGGCACACGGGACAAATACCAGCACAATGGAAGAAGGCGACAGTTATACCAGTCAAAAAGCAGTTCAAGAACTCACAAAGAATCGACTCATACAGACCAATATCCCTGACATCACACCTCGGAAAAATTATGGAAACAGTCATCAATAAAAGAATCACACACCACCTGGAGAAAAACGGACTAATTAGCGACACACAGTCAGGGTTTAGAGCCAACCGAAGCGCAATTGACCAAATAATTAAGCTAGAAAACCACGTAAAGAGGGCATTCAAAAAAGGAGAGAAAACGATAGCAGTATTTTTAGATCTGGCTAAAGCATATGACCAATGCTGGAGACAAGCAGCTCTGATCAAAATCAACAAAATAGGGATAACAGGCAGGACATATCGATATATCGAAAACTTCCTACAGAACAGAAGCTTCACCGTACGAATAAAAAACGAGGAATCCAGAACCTATGAGCAAGAAAACGGAATACCACAGGGATCGGTAATATCACCAACAATATTCACAATATTAGTAAATGACCTAGATGAAGAAAAACTAGTAGACAGGATAGGGATATCGCAATTCGCCGACGACTGTGCAATATGGAGAAGCGGAAGACACATAAAAACCACAAGAGACCGACTACAACGGCAACTAAACAGAATTGCCAAATGGATGGGAAAATGGGGCTTCCAGATCAACACAGACAAAACGGTCAGTATGATATTCAACGCGAAAAGAAAACGAAACTACACGGACGGGGACATCAAGATCCAAGGGAAGAATATAAAGAGAACAAAAAACACAAGATTCCTCGGGATGACACTAGACGAACAACTAAGTTGGAGAAAACATATAGACCAGACAGTCGAAAAAGGCAAAAAGACAATAAATATTCTAAGAGTAATTAAAGGCAGTGGATGGGGAGCCCATACAAAAACGATGCTAATGCTATACAAATCTCTGATCAGAGGAAGAATAGAATACGGAAGCATAGTATACGACGCTGCACAGGAACACAACAAACGAAGACTGGACTCAATACAGAACCAAGCGCTGGGCATTATCCTAGGAACAGGCAAGCAAACACCAAGGGAAGCCCTAGAGGTAGCACTAGGAGTACTTCCACTACAACTGAGAAGAAAGCAATTAGTGTACAACTACTGGATGAAGGCTGCGAAGGATACAAGACACCCTGCGTTCAGTGCATTCGAAGAAAACAGAAGCAAATGGGGAGGAATACCATACAAAAGACACAAACACCAGCAGGATGGACAGCGGCACAAGAGATGAACGCGGACGAGAAACTAGCGAGGGCACTGGCACGAACGAAAGTTTACAGACAAACAACACCCCAATGGGAGCTAGAACTACCATTGACGGATACGACACTCGCGAGCATAATTAGTAAATCAACAGAGGACAGGGAAGCCAAAGACATAGCGGAGGAATACATAAGACAAATAAGCACGGACAACCTCACTATCTACACAGACGGGTCAAAGAACGAGAATGGGGAGGTAGGGGCAGGAGTAGTAGTACCATACCGGAACATCCAAAAGGAGTACAAAATAACAGACAATACATCGGTATACACGGCAGAACTAGTAGGTATTATGAAAGGACTAGAAATAGCAACAGAGAACCCCCCTATAAAACTAACTATACTGACGGACTCACTATCTGCAGTACAAGCGCTAGGCAACCATTCTAAAGTGAACAGACAAGACCTGAAAGAGAAAATACTAACACTAACAACAAAACTAAGAAGTATGGGATGCCAGGTCACAATTGTATGGATACCAGCACACAGAGGGATAACTGGCAATGAGAGGGCAGACAGGGCCGCAAAACGCGGGACAAGCAGCCAGAATATAGTAAACACAGGACTCGGCATTCTGGAGGCAAAAAGCATTATCAAACAACAAGTAATCGACAAATGGAAACAACAATGGAGAGACAGCAATAAAGGACGACACGCCTACCACATGCTCAGAGAACCAAGTTTGAAAAGTCAAGTGAAAAACAACACAAAAATACCAACGTACAAGAAACTATGGAGATTGAGAATCGGGAACTGGAAAGATAAAATCACCCGACCACTTTGCATTGATTGCCTGGAGGAAAACACTATAGAACACTACCTACTATCGTGCACAGCCTATGCCCAGGAACGCAGGGACCTAGTAGAATACTTCCAAACAAGAAATACGACGATGACGATGAAGGAATGCCTACAGGTGGAAGGCGACAAAGAAATACTAAAGCTTACAAAACAATTCATTGCAAGAACAGGGAAAGAAATATAACCAACATAAAATAAAGCCAACAGCAAAATAAAAATACAGTGAGGAAACACTCGACCACACGAAAACCAGACAATAGGAAATATATAGGGATGCATTAAAACTCTCAAATGGCGGACAATAGAGAGACGAAACGACCCTCTTCGACGCGGGAGACAAGGAGAAGGGTGGAAATTGCCCCAACGATGGAGAAGACGATGGGAAACCTCCCTGACGATGGATAAAAGGGACGTGCAGGAAACCCCTCCGGCGCGGGACAAGAGGAGACGGTAGGAAACCTCCCCAACGATGGACAAGAGAGACGATACAATCCGACCCCTATGCTTGACAAAAAACCGTTGAACCATGAAAACAAGCCCAGACGATAACAGGCGTCCCCCCCCCCTCCCCAGGACAAGCCCAAGAAAACAGATGAAAAAAGACAGCCCCTCCCCAGCCACCAAGGTCGGCTCCGGAAAAGAAGACATCAAACGAGAGGGATGGGCAAACCGATAATGATAGCAGACACGCCAGCAACAACGACAAAAGCAAAAAGGATGGCAAAAAAGAGGAACTCGGCCAGACAGGCAGTAATAGAAGCTGTCTAACGCACAAAAGACCATAAAACCTATACCGCACTATGAACCACCACAACTATAACCAACGTCATTGAGACAGGTTGAACGAGGTGGAAAGTTTCTTTTTTTTCGACAAATCGGAATCGGAATCGGTTCCCTTTAGATTAAATCTGACTTCAGAACAGGTAGGAACTATCTCAATGTTTGTAGTGATATGCATGATTTTTATGTTGGCTTCTATGAAGGATTTCTTAGTAACTATGCAACAGTCTTTTAGACATATGAACTTTCAGTCTATATCTGATCTAGGTTATTCCAAGAACTATCTTTGGCGTAGGTACTTGAGTGTTCTTTCTAAGTTCTGTGTTCAATATCATTGTGCTACTGATTGCCTGCCAAACAAAAAAATGGCCATACCCAAACAGAGATTCAAGACAGAAAATTTGAACTAGAGGTATGCCACAATTTTGCTTGTAAAATGGTTATAATTGTAGCAGATCTATTGTATTGCATATCAAAGTAAAGAGGATTGCACAAGGAACATGACAGTGTTAATAATAAATTGATAGGTTACAAATATTAGGACAATAATGACAGGTTTAATAATAACAACTGAAATTAAAGAGGTAAAAATTAATGTAAACATTGCACATATAAGTTCTTTTCTACATTCCTATACTACTAATCATGTTTAATTTACTGAATAATCAAACAAACACCACTTGTCTTCAAGAATATAAACAGTATTGCTCCATAAAATACACCAAAAGGAAATTTTGGTGCATATTCTGAACCATGTCTTTTTCACAACAAATGACAACAAATAATGGCCGCAACCTTCAAGTTAGGGTCTATCACAATAATGTTATGAAAATGGTTAACATTGTAGCAGAAATGTTGTATTATATATCAAAATAAAGGGGATTGCACAAGGAATGTGATGGTAATGGATTTATTGCTGTAGTTTAGAAATATAATAAAATAATAATATAATTTGTCAAATAATTTGACAAAAATAGGTAAAATTAATGTAAACATTGCACATATAAGTTCTTTTCTACATTCCTATACTACTAATCATGTTTAATTTACTGAATAATCAAACAAACACCACTTGTCTTCAAGAATATAAACAGTATTGCTCCATAAAATACACCAAAAGGAAATTTTGGTGCATATTCTGAACCATGTCTTTTTCACAACAAATGACAACAAATAATGGCCGCAACCTTCAAGTTAGGGTCTATCACAATAATGTTATGAAAATGGTTAACATTGTAGCAGAAATGTTGTATTATATATCAAAATAAAGGGGATTGCACAAGGAATGTGATGGTAATGGATTTATTGCTGTAGTTTAGAAATATAATAAAATAATAATATAATTTGTCAAATAATTTGACAAAAATAGGTAAAATTAATGTAAACATTGCACATATAAGTTCTTTTCTACATTCCTATACTACTAATCATGTTTAATTTACTGAATAATCAAACAAACACCACTTGTCTTCAAGAATATAAACAGTATTGCTCCATAAAATACACCAAAAGGAAATTTTGGTGCATATTCTGAACCATGTCTTTTTCACAACAAATGACAACAAATAATGGCCGCAACCTTCAAGTTAGGGTCTATCACAATAATGTTATGAAATGGTAGCAGAAATGTTGTATTATATATGAAAGTAAAGGGGATTGCATAAGGAACATGTTAGTGTTGTTTCTATTGCTGTAGTTTAGAAGTATAATAAAAATAATGTATAGATAAAAATTAATAAAAAAAATTGCACTCACCAAGGGGTTTAGTGTACTCCTCTGCAGCTAATCCTGTTGAATTTACTGAATTATTACACAAACACCACTTGTCCAACGTTAGGAACAGAATTATTCCTAACAAATATCCAAAAATAAGTTTTGTTGCAGATTCTGAAGCATGTCTTTTTAACACAAGATTTAGGAAATCAGGAAAACACTTGGCAGATTTTTTTGCACATAGATAAAAGATTACTATTTACAAATGTCAGTTTATTGTTATTTACAATATATGACAGTCTATTTGTGATAGGCTGCGAAGCAAACTTTGGGGCACAAGTGTGGTCTATTAGTGCAGCCAGAGCAAACATACGATGATCTGCGTCGTTTAGCTGGAATGCTGCACACAACACAGATTCTCTGAACACCAACAAACTCTATCAAATGCTTGGCTCCTGTAACTCTGTCAACAAAATTTCCTGCTGTAGATTTTTTTTTATTCTTGGGCATGCAGAGTGTGGCACTTTCAGGAATACTCTTCGCTGCTTCGCGGTGTGCACTTTCCAGTAAACTTTGCTTGAAATCCTTCAATGACAGTTTTTTGTTTCCATTCTCTGTTTGGCAGATGGAGTGGAGGATGTGTGCATTTATCTGTGCAATTTCAAAGATCCAGTAATAGATCTTCTTCCACCACTTAATAGTTTTCCTATCATGCATATTATAATAGCCGACCATTTGGTCCATTCTGTCGCAGCCATTCATCGCCATGTTATATTCATGGATCATCGTCGGCTTGTTGACCAGTTTCCTCATTCCCGTCGAAACAGTTCCAACTTCAGACTTGGTAGAGACAACAATGCATGGTTTTTTAGCTTTTTTATCTCTCCATGCCACACACAATATTTTGTCTCCTTCAAGAAACCATTTCATCTCTTGATGCTGAAGTCGCAAACACTTCAACTCTGGAGGAAAGCCTACTCTGTTGACATTCAGTGTGCCTGTATAATTGAAATTGTTGGAATGCAGATAGTCAATCAGAGCTTTCGAAGTGTAGAATCTGTCAGCAAAGATGTGATGACCAGGTCCGAGAACATTCAGTAGTGTGGCAAACACTTTCACTGCATGAGCAGATGTGGGATCTAACTCCGGATTGTACGCGGTGTTTCTTCCATAGTATATTTTTAAATTCATCACATAGCCAGTCGCAGAATCACAAAGGCCAAATGTTTTGATGTGGTACTTGTGCGGCTTTTTTGCATTGTATTGTTTGTACTGAAATCTGCCCTGCCACCCAATAACCATTTCATCAATGGACACATTTTCAAATGGGTAATATGCTGCCTGGAATTTCTTGAGAATCATGTCCACAAGAGGTTCAATTTTAGTTGCACCCACTGCGTCTGGTTCACATACGTGAAACATGGTGTGATAAATAGATTCAAATCTATTTCTGGAAAACATTGTGGCATACCAAGGAGTATAGAAATGTGAAGCAGTACTCCAGTAGTCCTTGATCCATGGTCTTCGATCAAGTCCCATAGAAATAATGACAGACGTAAACTTCAACCATTCGTGCTTCGTGAGTGGGGTCCAGGAATGCAGACGAGAATGTTTTCTTTTAGGAGTGTTCTGCATCAGCATCTTTTCTGCATATTCATTTACATTTGTAATTATACAGTCTACTATGTGATCGTCAAAAAACACATTGAGAAAATCCATTGGTGTTTGAAGTTTATAAAGTTCAGGATTGACGTGAATCCTGCGAGGACGAATCTCAAACTTAGGTTTTGTTTTTCCTTCTGACACATCATGCCATGTGGATGCTGTTGAAGAAGATGGTAGAGCTGCTTCAATCTCTAAAGTGTCTGGTAAAATTAAAGAGCTTTTACCTCCAGATTTATTCTTTTTTTTTGAACTGTTTGCATTTGTTTGCGCTTAGTAGTAATTCTGACTTGCTGATATTCATTGTGAGACCCATCAGCTGATGACAAACTTTCACTGTCGTAAGTTTCCCTATCACCATGTGCTAACACTTTACCTGATTCACTATAAGAACTACAACTATCAGAATCTTCATTCAAATCGGAATCACTATCGTCCAAAACTGTTTCAAATAACAATCTTGCTTGGTCTGATGTGAGTCTACGAGGCCGCAAACTAGAAGGAGGCGTTGCCATTTGTAAGAAAATTCAAAACAAAACTTTGAAAAAGTCCTTTCTAACAGTCTAACACAGAAAATGGATCCCAAATATCACAATGCCGGAAGCGAAATCTTGCGCTGGGGAGATTAATTTAATGGGACACTAAAATAGTGGACTGGAATGGAGAAATGGTTCAGTTTAAACCACGATAATAACAAATCTTTAAAGTGGATTGCGGGCGTCGCACAAGGGTTACGGGGTCTATCAGACGCTCTCCGGCAGGCAATCAGTTAAGTGTTACTCTTCTGAGAAGTAGAAACTTATGGAAGGCAGGTCTTGTCTAGATATACTTGAGGTGTCGAAGCAGTTGCTTGCCATCTCTTTCTAAACTAGACTAGTCTCTTTTTGGTGTGTGCATTTGTTGTACAGAATATAGTCAACTGACTATTTATTTAATTCTTACAACAGCAGTAACTAACTAGTGCATTATGCTATGATGTTAAAGTATCATAATATGTCTAGTTTAATCAATATGTTTATGTGTATTGGATGTTTGATATATTGATTTGTCATATGCAAACTTACCAATATGAAGTGTTATGCTATTGTCTGCGCATTGGCATATTGGCCAATGATTGTGTTGGAAGCAGAGGTGTAATGGTACAGACATTACCCACAATTGGTAGTATGGGGTATATGGTGCTAAACTTTCTCAGTGTATTGTGGGCGTGGGTCCACGGTAATGCATGGAAACCTGGCACAGCTACTGGTCACGGCTTGCAAGCCCGGATGATCAGGCATTGTTATAATACCCTTACCGACCCTGTGAGCTGCTAAACTAACATTGGACGGAGCGGCTGTACGACACAGAATTTCTGTATTAGCGACATGGACATGGGGCGGCAGAAATGTAATCATTACAGGCGTGTGAGACAATTGAAAAGCCCGTCCCAGACTAAAGACAGTAGGGAGAAGGAGGATGGTGAACGCAGTAGAGCTGGAAGATAAACTTGGCCAGACTGGTCATTGTATATGTTTGTGTTATGATATGTTTTAATTAGGATTGCGCTGATGTAGAACTGATATAACACATTCTTGACTTTCTTTCAAGCTCTCACAAGGAGCACCTATGTTATAGATCTCAAGAACGAGTTATGACTAGGGAGAGCCAGGACTGGCAGTCGTCAGAATACCGGCAAGCTGTCTCTTTTGTTGAGTCTACTGGAGAGTGGAGGATCTGGACCACAGATCCAGATAGATCGAGTAACAAGTAAAGTTACGTAATGTTTGTCATCAATATCAATATGTATATGATTTCATCATCCTCATATTGACAATCATCCTATGTCTATTGTTATGATTAGTAAATAAATGTTGTAGTATTGTAACTCATAGTTCTGTCGTTATATTTTAATTCCAATTGTGCATACGTGTTGTGTGTGTACATTGGTGGGGGTTCACTTACAAACCAAGGAAAGGAGCAGTCAGGGAGAAAACCTGTACTGAGATAGTCGTCTATAATCATATACTTAGACTTAAAACATCTATCTTAAGCTAACCTTCTCTTTCCCATTCCTTGGCGAATATTCAGCACAGTTCATTTCATTTTGTAACGAGCCACTTGGAGCTGTACGTTGGATATTCATGGGCTTAATCTGTAGTTCAGCCATATAGATTTTGTCCCTAGTCAGTTTCTGACTATTAGGGGTTGCTCGCCAGTGAAAAATACTTTCATCTAGCCGGTGGGGCACCCCGACTTCTGACAGTCACACACCTCTGCTTCCCATTTTCCACAATGGAAATTTTTTTTTGCCATTGAATCAGTAAGTATTCATTTTCACGTCATCTTTCCATTTTTCTTGTTTCTAATAATAGTTCTATATGCATCATGTATGTTGACAAACATAATTTTTTGTATTTCATTCTTTTAAGTATACTTCTAAGGAAAACAACCCTATGCAAGAAAATATGGTCAAAGAATGTAACTTGGTCTAGAACCCACTGGATGTGTGTACAACATGTCTAGGACCATATACCCAGTAACATCACACCACCCACTGGATGTCTGTACAACATGTACAGCACCATATACTCTAACCTATAGGCTAATATATGATTTTGATGTCCCCATGCTCCAGGAGTTAAATACAGACAAATACCATTGCCCTGGGTATACCCTGGGTTTAGGGTTAGGGTTAGAGTTAGCCCGAACCCTAACCCAAACCCTTACCTCCTAACCATTAATCCCTAACCATTAACCCTAAACCCTTAACCCCTAAAACCTAATCCTAACCCTACTCCTAACCTCTAAACCCTAACCCTAACCCCCTAAACCCTACCCCTAACCTCTAACCATAACACTTAACCCCTAAACCCTACCCCTAACCTCTAACCCCTAACCCCTAAACCCTACCCCTAACCTCTAACCCTAACCCCTAACCCTAACCACCCCTAACCCTAACCCCTAACCCCAATGGATACATGACATTACAGACAGCACTGACAACATGTGGAGAGTCATCACCAGACATCATCATTACAGACACCATGTTGGCGGCGCTGATTGCCTGTAGTTGTAGTACACAACTCTTGGAGGTAGAGCCGGCTGCTGGACATGATCTGCTACTGGCACAGTTCTCTCTCAGGTCCGCCTGAAGAGCCAGCTTCTAGATATGATCTGCTACTGGCACAGTTCTCTCTCAGGTCCGAGTGGAGAGCCAGCTTCTGGACATGATCTGCTACTGGCACAGTTCTCTCTCAGGTCCGCCCCATCACGTCATTAGCCTGGTGGGGATGGCAGTCAATCGGGTTGTCATCTTCCCCCGCCTTAGATGACATTGACTTAGAGAGAAGTTCCCTCCTTCATGAACCAGTAGTCCGTAGTGCCAGCGACGATTCCCTCCTGAAGTTGTGTCCCCTGCCTGAACGTTCTATGGGGGCCATGGTACATTCCGGGCATTGGCAGACGGTCCCGCTTCCCTGAACAAGGTTGTGTTCCCCTGAACAAGGGGGTCGGGTCCTTCCGATAGATCAACACATGGGCAAACCGGGCCTTTGCTTTGGTAAATGGATCCTTGAAGGAGCCATGGCTTATATCTGGACAGACGGCTGTTCACACCCGCGGAACCGAAGGTTGTGGTTCATATCTTCAGGCGCCCTGACATGGACTCTGCTTCCTGACCTGGGATTCCTTCTCTCCAAACCGGTGTCACTTGGGGTGACCTATATATTGGCATCAATTTAACCATTTTCCTGAATGCACCAGAGTTCGCTATCTGGTCTGCTTTGTGTGGGTGAGACTGATCACTTGCGGGTTTGTCCGGTGGGCTACCGTTCTTAGAAACCCAGCGACTTATTTAAAACACAAGATTTCAAGGGGGTGACAATTAAAACATAAGAAGGCATGCAACACGTGGTGTTGTGGCGGGTTTCACAAGGAGACTGAGCACCTGTAGATTTGTCCGTTGTGCTACATTGCTGGGGAACGGGCCGGCGCAGCAGACACCAAAAGACAACAACAAAATATATTGTACAGGGCTAAAGGAGGGTTAGACCACTTTTATGGCGGTGACGGTCTCCCTCTTGGTGTGCTCGGTGTAGGTGACAGCGTCGCGGATGACGTTCACCTTGAGGACACCTCGGGTTTCCTCATAGATGAGCTCGAAGATGCGCTTGACACCTCCTCGCCGGGCCAGTCGGCGGATGGCAGGCTTGGTGATACCCTGGATGTTATCGCGCAGGACTTTGCGGTGACGCTTAGCGCCTCCTTTGGCGAGTCCCTTGCCGCCTTTACCTCTTCCAGACATGTTTTAGCAGTGCTAGATGCACTGTTATGAATGGGACAACAATCACACACGAGTACCCTCTCTCAGCCTTCGAGTTTTCGACTTGGCTATGTAGGGTGTTTATGGTGTAGCTTGTAGTTTATTTTCTTACTTTGGGCTGCTTGTTGTCAGCTTCCCGGCTTCTGATGGTTGTCAGCTTCCCGGCTTCTGATGGGTTGATTGCGTTCGTTACTTTCTTGATGAGGCTTTTCATGTCTGGGCAGAGTCGCACACTTGTTGAGGATTGATACCAACCCCGTCATATGGTGCTGTTTCTTGCAGGGACTTTTACCCATGTTGTGCAGGCATCCAGTGGGTGGTATCATGACACTGGGTACATGGTGTTACATAGTTTTCCTGTCCCTTTTCCAGCTCAGCAGCCAGCGAGTGTACAATACTGGAATTTGAACTTCGCGTCTGCGAAGAGGCATATTATGGTAGAATCGGGTCATAATTCTACACAGCACTTACAGACTGCGGGCATTCAGACGTAGGCTGGTCATGTTTCTTCTACGGGCTTCAGTGGTTTTATTGTCTACAGATGGCAAGGCCGTGTCCTTGGGGCAAGAGCTTGGGGTGAAGAAAGCGGTCACGTGGACACAGATCAGGCACAAGTAGACCTTGGTCACCGCGAGGAAATACTTGCCGGGTCAACAACTGGGGCATCAGTATGACAGCGTGATGCAGCGGCAATGAGTCATACGTTTCCGTGTGGGGGTAGACTCTGTCTCTCTCCGCACAACGGCAAGCCACCCATTGAAGGCATTCGCACAACAAAGCACCATCTCCTTAGCTCCAACTACACACACGCGCTCAGACCAGTACCTTCAGACACAAACACACTTGAGCTCTCTCTCTCTCTCTCGCTCTATCTCTCTCTCTCCCTCGCTCTCTCTTTCTCTCAAACACAAACACAAACACACACACACACATCACACACACACACACGCACACACACACACACAACTCTCCTCGCCATGCGCTTTGTAGGCACTTCTTTCGTGGTATCGAAGGGGTTATGGATGCGATTCGTAATCCCGTATACCCGGGTTCGAAACACAGTGGTGCTGATTTTTTCTGAAAAGGTATAGGTGCCGGTCGTTCATAAAGTGTTTTAAATAAGCGTATTAAGTTTTAATCTGAAATAAATTAAACTATATTATATATACACATACAGACTTACCATGGTCACTGGTGGTATTGACTGCAAACGTTTAAGCATGCAGTCTCCTAACACATTAAATATTTCCCGACACGCACGGACGATTTCGAAACTCCCTTAACACACTTTACGCACTTTATAGCGATGACCTACTTTCGTTCTTGTGGCTGTTCGTAGAAATGACATGAGTTCTTAGTATCATGTTGGGTTTTACCGATTTATAACATACTGTTGATAAGATCATGCGTTGCAAGAAACAATTTTACACCATGTGCAAAGTGAAAGTCTTACATTTCCAAATCACATTATTTTGTTCAGTGATAGAAAGACAATAAAAAATGGGTGTCAAATGTTAATTTGAATTGTTAAAATTTACATGTTTACCCGGGTAGCTTTGATAAGCGATAATTTGCAGGACACTCTTCCGAATTCCTGTCCCAAATAGTTCCGCAGTGAATGTAGTGAATAAGAATCCCTTACAGGACCTCATTGTGTGATTACTTCCGTTTTGACTACTTCCTTAGTTACATATAAATAAATACGGAGATACCGATACTGATACAGAGGCTTTCAATACACTTGTTTCTACTTGATGTAAAGAAATATTATAATGCCAGGCAGACCATCAGCTCGGGTAGAGTGTTACAACTGGATGCTGCGTAACAATCCATTGTTGGGAGGATTTGATGCTCAGGGACAGTCAGTGGTCGTTGAAGCTGACGAGAGCTACTTTTTCCACCGAAAGTACCGCCGTGGTCACTTTCGTCGTGGTCAATGGGTAGTTGGCCTGGTTGAACGTGGTAGTGGTGGTCGTTGCTGGTTGAGTTGGAAGTTGTGGAAAGGCGAGATGCGACAACACTGGAACGCATTATAAGTGATCACGTCTTACCAGTAACGACCATTGTCACCGATGCCTGGCGAGGCTACAACAACGTAGGTCAACTAAACCATGGCATCTACGATCATGCAGTTGTTGACCCTGTACACAGTGACATTCACACCCAAACAATTGAAGGGTTGTGGATGCAAGTAAAAAGGAAACAAAGATACCAAGGTGGCACTAGTCGTACAGTGTTTAACACTTATTTAGCAGAATTTCAGTGGCGCCACAGTCACAAAGTACATGTTTTCGGACAATATTTACAACTTTTGTGCCACAATTTCGAGATATAATTTCATATATTGATGCAGGCTGCTGTGGGTCTGATTGATCATTATCATTGTCACCAGGCTGCTGTAGGTTTGATTGATCATTATCATTGTCACCAGGCTGCTGTGGGTCTGATTGATCATTATCATTGTCAGCAGGCTGCTGTGGGTCTGATTGATCATTATCATTGTTACCAGGCTGCTGTGGGTCTGATTGATCATTATCATTGTCACCAGGCTGCCGTGGGTCTGATTGATCATTATCATTGTCAGCAGGCTGCTGTGGGTCTGATTGATCATTATCATTGTCACCAGGCTGCCGTGGGTCTGATTGATCATTATCATTGTCAGCAGGCTGCTGTGGGTCTGATTGATCATTATCATTGTCACCAGGCTGCTGACCTACAAGTATGGAGTTGAACCCAGGGATCTGAGTCAGAGACCAAATATAACTAGAGAACATTGTCAAATGAATTTTGTAAACATAAACAATACATATTACCATGTTATGAGACACATCCGCCACCCACCCACACATCCCCCATTCACCCCAACTCCCCTACCCACAACCCAGATACACATACATGCCTCCACCCATCCACCACATTGTGTGTGTAAGTGTGCATGCATGCAGTGTATGCGAGGGAGTGTATCTTCGGGTGTTATGTGAGTACGTGTGCGTAAGTATATGGATGTGTGTAGGTGTGTGTATGTGCATGGGTATATGTGTGTATTTGCGTGTATATTTTGGATGTGAATGTGTGTGTGAGAGAGAGAGAGAGAGAGAGAGAGAGAGAGAGAGAGAGGGAGAGAGAGAGCAAAAGAGAGAGCAAGAGAGAGAGAGAGCAAGAAGAGAGAGGAGAGAGAGAGAGGGAGAGAGAGAGAGAGAGAGAGAGAGAGATGAGAGAGAGATGAGAGAGAGAGAGAGAGAGAGAGAGAGAGAGTTCAATTGCATCACTAAAGTTTACGCTACATAATGTATATGTAAAATTATTTCTCCACTTCTTGCAATTGCGAGAATTCTCACGACAATCGTCATTGTCTCAATTGTGTGTAAAGTGTGGGAGTTTGTTCTTATTTTTTGTTCAGT
>JACEFZ010002414.1:0-127500 GCA_014155875.1 Cepaea nemoralis
AATTAGAGTGCAATAGTCGACTAGATTTTTGGATAACAAACTAGAGGTGTGATAGCAAACTGAGTGGAATAGCAACTAGAAGTGGTATAACATACGAGAGGTGTTGGATAAGCAGACTAGGGTTGTGTATCACACAGAGGTGTAATTCAAACTAGAGGTGGAATAGCAATTAGAGGTGGGATGCCGACTAGAGGTGGGATAGCAACTAGAGGTGTAATAGCAAATTATAGTGGTGTAGCAGACTAGTGGGATAAGCAAGACTAGAGGTGGGTACAAGCAGTGGGATCTTCGGCTCCCAGTTCTACTCGTACATGCCGCCCTTATAAACACAGTTGCGCTATTTTTCATCAAACTGCATTGCCGTTCGTTTTTTTTTTTTGTTTTACTAAGATTCGTATTGGTGGAAAGTCAGCGAAAGAAAATGCAATCTTATTGAAGTAAATTTGCAAACTGCACAAATTGCACGAACTGCTTGGAGTTGACTGGAACTTCCTGTAAGTATATGCACTAACTTAATATATATATATATATATATAATATATATATATATATCTATATATATTATATATAATCTCTATATATTAGATAGAGGTATATATTATATATATTATATATTAGATATATATATACTATTATATATATAGATATAGATATATAAATGTCAACATATTTATTACACATTTTCTAAATAAAGTATTAATCTACAGTCGAACATTCCAAGCAATCAATTAAATTTGACGTGCCGAAATCTGCACCGGCATTTATTTTATAAATGGACAATTAATTTAACCGGGGCTTCATGCGTGGCAATTTGAAATCGCAATTTGCCAATAGATAATTTTCCTTCGTAACATTTAAGCAGACGGAATGTAATGAGATTATAGGAACATGAAAGCAAGCTATCTATAGACTACGTTATTTATGCTTCTGAATCGAAAGCGCATCATTTCATTGTGCACTTGGCTTTTAACATTGAACGAAAATAATTTTGAGGTATATATGTCTGTATGGACAGATTGAACGAATATTAGAACTGAACAGCAATATAACTTCTGATTACAGTTTTAAGACTGAATTTCAAAATTGCTATGTTTATTAACAGGCGTTTGGAGGTTTGTTTTAACCTGAAACATTCTATGGTGATACGAGGAATCAATCGCAGCCGGTGTAACAGTGTATAGTGACTATATGCAATAAAACGCGTGTAACAATGTACAGCCAAGATCCATTTGAACATAAAACACATTCGCTGAAAACTTTATGGGTGCGGATAAAAATAAAACCAACCGCTGTATAGTGTACTGTGGAAGAGTTGAAATACAACAGCAAGTTGAACAATGTACATGGCAATGAAAAATTTGTAAACCCGCTGCTGCAAGATTGTGGCCAGGACAGGGGAAAATAATAAAACACGCTTCTATAATACTGCACGGGGACGAAGGGAGAAACCAAAACAAAGCAGCTATACTAAGATGGGGAACAGGGACAACATGAAACACAGCCTATGTAATACTGCATGTTAACATAAGAAATCAAACAAAAACAATCGCTGTAACACTATATTGTAGAACATTTGAAAACAGAAAACACATTCGCTGTAAAACTTTATGTGGGAAGGATAAAAGATAAAACACAACCGCTGTAATAGTGTACTGTGGCGAGTGAAAATAAAAACAATTCATATAACACAGCTGCTGCAATATTGTGCAAGGACAGGGAAAATCATAAAACACAGCTGCTATAATACTGCACGGGGACAGGAGAAAACACAAAACAAAGCAGCTATAATACAGTATGGGGACAGGAGAAAACATTAAACACAGCCGATGTAATACTGTATGTTAACATAAGAAATCAAACAAAAACAATCGCTGTAACACTATATTGTAGAACACCCCCCCCCCCCCCCCCCCCCCCCAACAAAGCAAACAAAACAAAAATAAAAAGAACAATCAAAAATAGTCCTCTGTAATACTATATGGCGACCGCAAAAAAATTTAAAAACAGCCACTGTAGCACTATATGATGACAAAAGGGGAAAACAGGGAAAAAAGAAACACCGACTGAATCATTATGTGGTAACGAGAGACGGCCGGAACATATATGTGGACAAGAGAGGTGAAAAAAAGCATCTGCTGTAACGAGACACAGCAACGTGAGAAATAAAATAAAGCCGTAATACTAACGGGACACGATGAAAATTAAACAGCAGTTGCTACACTGTATAGTGAAAAGACAAAGACAAACAAACAAACAAAAAAGCAAAATAAAATACAAGAAGAAAATAGTAATTGTGAAAATACACTGTGAACAGATGCAACTTAAACTGTCTGTCAACCTTTGTTACTCTTAGATTACATGATCCCTTTTATGTGTCTACAATAGCTCCAAAATGACCATTTGAAGTGGCTAACATAATTCCAAAATGACCACTTGTAGGCTCTAAAATAGCTCCAATATGACTCTTTGTATTTGCTAAAATTGCTTCAAAATAACCTTTGAAGTGGCTAAAATAGTTCCAATACGACCCTTTGAAGTGACTGAAGTAGCTCCGAGATGACCAAACTCCTATTAGAATTCTTGCAGCCGGGTCCGACTCTACAAGTTCAGAATAGCAAATTATAAAACTTGAATTATTCCAGTACATTTGCCTGTCAGTTCATGTAATCTGGCTGGTGACATGTGACGGAACGTTCAGATATAAAGTCACCCGAAACAAAAGACTTAAAATTACTAATGCCAATCATGACCCACACTTTACTCTCAATTTATTATTATTAATTCATATTAAGCTCTAATTTCGTGTCGAATGATTTACATCTGTCCGCTGTTGTTTGTAGCGTGAGCTGCATGTTCCGATGATGGCGTCCGGCCTGTTGCTGAACTTACTGGGTTGCCTTATGCAGTAATGTGTGTCTGCTGGTTTTCTAGTGACTGCCAATTCCATCAACGATGAACTGTATTTTTCGTTGAGGACTTTTGTGTTTACATTCTGACGGCGGCATTATGCATTGTATACGTGTGTGGGCTGTTGGTTTGTCAAGACTCCTGTTTGTTCCACTTTTCACATGGAGCAGTGAGGAGCATTTTGTATGACATTCACTGGCACAGGAACGGGGCATGATAAGAACGAGCCGTTGCCATGAAACTGGAACCGCAATTAATGATTAATAATGACTAATTAATTCATTAATTCATGTACCAACTTTCTCCACTAGAGATATGCTTTCTTGTATAAGTGGAACGACGTCACTATACATCGGGCATTCCCATGCATGCCCAGTCGTCAGATGGATCAGTCATCCTAAAGTAGTTCCGCTCAATGTTTCTATGACAGTATCTTACAGTATCTCCTATATTGCCCTCGAAAGCTACATTGATGTGCTGGTCCAGGATTTAGTCATTGTTCATGTAGTCAAGCTTGCGTCTGGGTCTTATCATTATCCGCCAGCCGCGTCCGTACTGCATTGATTATACCAGCCCTGTCGATGCTTGCTTCAGTTTGTATGCATGCATTATGTGTCAGCTGGTCCGGGCGTTTATTACCTTTTATTCCGGCTTGTCTGGATGCTACTTCCAGGTGAATGATGCTGTCCATCCATTCGGAGCGAAGACTGTCAATTACGATCTCTCCTAGCATGTTTGCAGAGTCTGATAAAATTACCAAGATTAACGACAATGAACACTCTTGAAACACGTTTTAATCCCTAATTTTAATATTTATTTTACAGTAATCATCTTTAGAGAATGGTTTCCAAATGTGAGGAAAATGTAGTTCATTGGTCTGCACGGTTGCTGAATTGTCAAGATCTTCTTCTTCTTCCCCTTCTTCCTCTACTTCTTCTCAATCTTCTTCTGTTTCGTCTTCTTCTTTCGAAGGAGTCCGTCATACTTGTAATATACCATATATGTCAGTGACCGACTTCGTCGTTCTTGTGTGTAAGGTGTGCTTCTTCTAGTCATATTCTATACCAGATAACGGGCTCAATCTACCCGTGAGTTGTTTGCTCAGTATACTCTGAAATTATGTATCCATTCTTGCCTGATGTATGTCCTTTACTTCTTACCCAACATTTGGGTATGTAACATTGTCGAACTTAGATATGTTTGTATTTATCACGCTCTTAAAGTTCTTGAAAAGGCGATACTATTCTTTACATAAGGAAAAAGAAAAAGAACGCTTTCAGGCATCTCGAGTACGTGGTGTTAATCCCATGTTTGATAGACAATTCGCTCTTAATGGCTGATGTGGTCAATACCACTCGGACTGCCTTTACTTCCCAAAACAGTCTCATGGGAAGTGTTAGAAATGGGTAATGTAGTCACATCGACTATAAACAGAAGTTTTTAAACTTACTGTATAAGAGAACGTACAATGCGTGTTTGGTTACTCATGACATGTGCAAGCCGATATGTCCTTACGTTTTGTCAGGACACGTCGGAGAATTCAAACAACGTAACTGTGTTTTTACCAGTGTGTATATGTGGCTACTGTGAAGTAATACACCTGTGTCTTTGGTACTATCGTTGTGTGTTGGATAGATACAGTGATATTCCCAGTCGGAAAGAGTTAATGATGACCGAACATGGGGAAGGATATACATACACACACACACACACACACACACACACATATATATATATATATATATATATATATATATATATATATATATATATATATATATATATATATATATATATATATATTGTCAGGATCTTATATTAGGCTCGTTGGCTAACACATGTGAGACAGTACAAGTACAACGTGATTCGACATAAGACACAGCAACACAAGTTATATGGATTTATTACCACATTAAATACATAACAATCGTTACAGCAATGTACAACATATAACAACTCACTACCACAATACAGCTCATAGGTCTGACGCTCACAATATCAGTCGGTCAGCTCACAACCACGGAGATTCACACAACGCCTTGCTCTCGACACACACGTCCGTTCAGATGTCCGGTCCCAGATAGGTCTGAGATTAACACACACACTGCCCACTGCCTCAGGTGGGGTCACGTGGCTTTGCGTCGTCTGTCGTCAGCGCTGGTCGCGTGTCAGGTAAGAAACTTGCCAGCCGACAACTCTTGTCCGCCGGGTGCCGTAACGATGTCGCTGCTAGGCTCTGACATTCTCCCCGGGTACTTCAATGAAAGATGCCATCTTTCATTCATGATGTATGTATATACTGGGGTAGTGTTAATTTCATGTCAGAGACTACTTTTTCCCAGTGTTATGCATGAAACTACATATAAGGCATAGAAATATATACAAAAAAAATGTAAGTTGCATCGAAATGACAAATGAAGTACAATTTTTAACACAATTCAGGTTTCATCCCCCCGATGCCTGGTTACCTTCATTGCAATAATACCCAGTCAGATCAGTAGTTCCAGCTTCACGCATCTACCTCGCAGCCATTTTGAAAAAAACGTAATAATATGATTGTTTTGCAACAACCATCTAGGCCAGACTGAAATACGGCTTTGTATTAGTCGTATTAAACACTTAAACTCTGCCCTCATTTGGTCAGGAGCTCTTATGTTGGTTTGCAATGTTGGCAGCTCTATGACATGCTTGGTGGACGCCTACCTGCTGTGCCAAACATTTGAGCAACAAAATGTCTATTTATACAATATACATTAATGAATATATTTTGAATTATGGCCCTTGATGTAATTCACAAATGCAAGGGAAGTAATTTTGACATTCAAGAAATTTCATACTTTACAATAATCATTTAATTTCTTAGCGTCATTGCTTGACGTTTCTTCATATTAACGAGAAAAAGTCGGTAATATGAATACATTAATCAAGATATGATTCTAAGATTACACTAATCAAAATAAATATGTACCCAATTGGTATATTATATTTTATAGATTGAAAAAGATTTTACAAGTGTCATAAATTTTTGGAAATTTGTACATAGTCTGCTAATTAAGTTATACTTTTTAAACTACACCGGAAATGCACACGAAACGAAAAATTTGGTTGATGTTACATTTTCTGAACACAAATGATCCGGTTTTATTTCGGAACTGATAGTAGAATGTTCTCACAGTTCTTGTCTGATGTTATAGTATGACAACGGATTATGATGGAATGTTCTTATTTCCGATGTGTTCACACGTCGAACAATTTGGATCACATTTGCTGTAGAGGTGATGTAGGAGTCAATGTTCGGTCTACATTTGCACATGTTAAAATATTACGGTGAACAAAATCACCCCCAAATGTCACCATGGTAAAGTTCGCTTATGGTAAATGGATAAGCGTATGTGACACTGTTGTTGGTATCTATGTACAATTAATATCGTTCTCATTCTAACACACACCACACAATTATACTACACTCATTACATAGACTATTGATTAAAATAAGTATATTATACATGTCGGTATGCAAACCGTATCACAATTTTGATTATTGACCTTACACAGTAGGTGAATGGAAAAATTCACACATTGGTGGCTGTGTTGGGCTGAGTGTAATATTACACAGTGCACTCAGACATTGCTTACTGGGTCTGTCGGACAACGGGACAAAAGGTCGGCGATTGTATTCATTCTGCCGGGAATATGGCGAACTTCAAAACTGAAATTCTGAAGCTTTAAGGACCAGCGAGCAATCATGTTATTTGATGGTACTGTGGAATTGATATACCTTAATGGACTGTTGTCAGTTTCGATGATAAAGTGACGTCCTAGAAGATATTTGGACAGCTTTGTTACACTTTCTACTAAGGCCAATGCCTCCAATTGCGGAATGGACCAGGCCCGCTCTCGGGGTCTTAGTTTTCTTGATAGAAAACAGACGGGATGCAAGATGTCGTTGTATTCCTGCAAAAGGACTGCACCGATCGCAATGGAGCTAGCATCTGTTCTCAATCTGAAAGGTAAACGAATGTTGGGCAATTTAAGGATGAGATTAGGTGTATTCTTATCAGAAAAATGTGCCAAAACTTTATCAAATGCATTTCGTAGGCATTCATCGTTTACAACTTTTTCGGGTTTATTCTTGGTTAGTAAGTTAGAAAAAACCTCAGTTAGCTCTGAAAAATCAGGAATAAAGTTTCTGTAATAATTAATAAGTCCCAGCAAACTGCGGACTTGTTTCTTATTTGTTGGAAGTGACAGTTTTAGAATTTTCGAGACAATTTTGTTGTCTGTCATGACAAAGCCATTGGATATTCTGTACCCCAAAAATGATATCTCTTGGTAAGCCATGCTCACCTTTGAAGGCTTCACTGTCAGTCCGTGCTGTCTGATACGTTCTAGTGTCTTTTCCAGTATCTTTATATGTTCCGTCATTGTCTCTGTATGGACACAGATGTCGTCAATATAGGAAACTATATTAGGGAATGTCAGATAGGAGGAGTCGTGTCATGCGTACAAATGTGGCTGGGGCATTGACTAGCCCAAATGGAAGTTTGCACCATTCGTATAGTCCCCAAGGCGTGGCGAAAGCTGTTAGATGTCTGCTGTCTTCATGTACAGCAATCTGCCAGTAACCTTTAGCCATGTCAAGGGTCGTGAAGAACTTAGCGTCAGTCAGTTCTGTCAGAAGATCGTCTGTATTTGCCATTGGTTCAAGATCTAAAACAGTTATTTTGTTCAGTTTTCTGTAATCTATGCAAAGTCGTATTGTGTTGTCCTTTTTCCGTACAATGACCATGGGTGAAGAGAAGTCTGATAGGGATCGTCTGATGATGTTGTTTTTTTCTAAGCTGATGATTTCCTGATGTAGTTGTTCCTTGTAATGTAATGGTATGGTGTATGGTCTGCATCTTATGGGTGTGTTTGATGTGAGTGTGATGTGATGCTGTACTAACTCTGTTTGTCCTGGGTTGTCTGAAAAGATGGTGTTGTACTCTTGTATCAACTGTTTGCAGCTGTTTGTCTCTGCTTGACTTAGGTTTGGATTGATCTTGATCTCCTTCAAGCAGTTTGTCGTGTCTAATGTAGGTGTTGGAATCTCGTCGCTAGAATCGTCATCTTCGTGATCTATTATCACGGTGCAAGCTGTCGTATCGTCTTGTTCGTTGTCTCTGTTGAAGTATGGTCTTAGCATATTGATGTGAAATATTTTGTGTTTGTCTTTTATCAGGATTTCGTAGTCAACAGGAGAGATTTGTCTTGTCACTTTAAAAGGTCCCTGCCAAGAATCTGTCAGTAGCTGTCTGTCACTAGGTAGTAGTAGTAGTACGTCCTGTCCAGCTGTCAATGATATAGTCCTGTTACCTTTGTCTGCGTATTGTCTGTAAGTAGCACCAGATAGTTTTAGTGCACTTTTAGCAATTTCACATGATTTCATTATCCTTTCACGCAATGATGTTACATACACAAATGATGATATGGGTTTCAATACTGGAGTGGACTCAGTTAACATTTGGTGATAAATTGTTAATGGGCCGCGTGGTTTGGCACCATAGATGAGTTCAAAAGGAGAGAAACCGGTACTAGAATGTGGTACCTCGCGATAAGCAAAAAGGACAGCTGGTAAGTATAGATCCCAGTTATTGGGGTGATCTTGAGTTACTTTGGCTAGCATGTGCTTCAGATCCCCGTTAAGCTTTTCTATTATCCCGCTCGAGTGCGGATGATAGGGGCTATTGAAGACTTGCTTCACTCCTAACATTTTCGTGAAAGCTTGAGTGGATGCAGCGATAAACTGAGTGCCTCTATCAGACTGGATAGTATCTGGAAACCCAATTCTGGAGAAAATATGGAAGAACACTTCCATGATATCGTTGGCAGTAATGTTCTTTAACGGAATCGCTTCTGGCCAGCGACTACATTGATCAATAATTGTTAGTATATATTTATTCCCTCTAGTAGTTGTATGACTAAGAGGGCCCACAATGTCAACTGATAATTTTTCAAAAGGTCGACTGGCTAAGTCAGTGACTTGTAACTTTGCCTGTGGGTGTTTACCTTTCTTTACCAGTTTCTGGCATGTATCACAACTTCTGCAATATGTTTTTATGTCATTACAGAATTTTGGCCAATGAAACTGTGTCAATAGTCTTGACCTGGTTTTAACATATGCCATATGACCTGCAAAAGGAATATCGTGAGCAAGATGTAACGCTTGCTTGCGATACGTAATTGGTAACACAGTTTGCTTTGTTGTAACGTCACCTTTGGTGTAGTACCTGGTGAGTATATCGTTGTATAAAGCAAAATGCCATTTAGCATTTTTCGTTACTCTTGGCTTTTTGCCGATCAGGTCAAAATACTTTGACAGTGAAGGATCAGCTTTTTGAGCTGTTATGAATGTTTCCTTCATCGAGTCACTAGGTGGTACTTCTGGGCTAAGCATTTGAATAGCCTCAGTTTGGTTACTATCATCTTGCACTCTAGCAGTAGCTCTTGTTACTGCGTTCACACACTCAATGACATCAGATGATGATGGAATGATATCGTCAATGATGTGATGAGAACTTAGTGCTACATTAGCTAACATACATTCAACTGATGATATGACATTTTCAATGACATTTGGTGGTGATGTGTTATCATTAATACATAGTGATGTTATGTCATGGTTATGATGTTTGTCATTCACTTCAGGTAAATTTCCGATGATTATATCGCACACTGGGTTTGTAAGTGCTGCGACTTTACTTTTCCGGTGAGGAATGGTGTTTCGATGTATGCCCAAGCTAATGGATATTTTTCAATATTGCCTGAAAATGTTCTACATGTGATGTGTCTACCAGTGTAGTCTGTAGGTGTTATGAATGTTGTTTTCAGGCCAATAAGTGTACTCCCGGTGTCGCGAAGTACTGTAGCAGACTTGCCATTAACGTACCCGTGATAGATGTCTAATTTGCCTTTTGAGTCTATTACTAAGTTACCTTCCTCATTAGCAATAGGGATGGCGTGCCCGCATGTTAAGATACCATTTTCAAAGAAGGTATTACAGACAGTGCATGTGTTGGAACTAAATACGTCACAAGCCTGTGCTACATGTACAGGATGTTTTTCTGTATTTTCGTCTTCTGACGCTGAACTATCGAACAAGGCGGCATTGGCTTTGTTGGTCATCTGCCTGCCTTTACAATCAATACGATGGTGACCGTAAGCCTTGCAGAGAAAACATTTACGTGCATTTTTGAACGATTTACGTTCTCTGTCTTGTCTGTTTACCATATTTTGCAAGTATGTTGGGTACCCTGGGTTTTTATCGCACATCTCGTTCAAATAATGAGACATTTTACAATGAACACAATGTCTAAACTTTTCAGAGGTAGGCCTGGTTGGTTTTTGCCTACTATAGTTTTTCTCATAGTTGGCTGCTGCTACCCAGTTACTGTCAGTAGCTTCAGTGGCAAAACACTGTTTATTTGCCGTATAATAGGCCGACCCACGTCTTTCCATTTCTTCCACACATGTGCATTCATTCTCTTGCAAGAACTTAGAAAAAGATGTTGGGATAGAAGAAATAACCTTATCTCGAATAATGAGATCTTCTAATTTATCATAATTTTTGTTAATTTTGGCTGATGAAGTCCATTTGCTGAAAATGTCTCGGACTAAACAGAGGTAGTCAGAGAACGTTTGAGTTGACTTTGGACTCAGTTTACTAAATTGTTCTCTGTACCCTGCTTCATCTAGCATGAAATGTGCCATTATTTTTGATTTAATGTAATGGTACTCTTTTCTGAGGTCTTTGGGGATGGTTTCAATTACTTTCAGAGGTTCCCCAGAAAGACTCCTCATATATAAAATATTCCATTCCGAAAGTGGAACTTGATAATGTTCCATTAAAGTCTCAAAATTTTGGGTAAAGGCTGCTATGCAGTCACCCGAGGTATAGTTACGAACGATACCTTGGTACTTTTTATACTGGTTTTCTTTTTCCAGTCTTTCAGATTTCTTTGACTCTTTATTCATTGCAGTCTCAGTGTCCAGTTGTTTCATTTTCAACTGTAGTTCAAGTTCTTCCCTCTTACTCTGAGCTGCTATTTCTGCTTTCTTAAGTTCACTGTCTATCTCAGCTTGCTTTGTCTTTGCAGCCATTTCTACTTCGGCTTGCTTTAATGCTGTTTCAGCCTCAGCTTGCTTGGCAGTCAATTCTGCTTGTTTTAGAGCTCTTTCTGCTGCTCTATCTTCGCGTTCACAGTACTCAGCGTATTTCTTCTCACTCCATTGTGTTAATTCATCACCTTCCAACTTTAATTTCAAACCCATATCGATGAAATCAAATAATGACGACATGATGGAGAAAATATGTCAATGAAAATCAATCAGACAATATGATGTAAATGGTTAGTAGGAAAACAACTTACAATTGATATGACTATACGATGCGTGCCTACTAATGCATACGTAAAGTTGAAGTGAAGAAAAAATATACTCAAGTGCCCTTGGATATGGTGACGAAAGGTTGGGCAATCGGGCTAGAAAACTGTAAGGTCGTACTTCAGAACCACTAATGACCTCTACGGCAGGGTTATGGATGGTACGCAAAAACCTGCTTTGTTTTTGGAGAGAAATAAGTTAGCGTGTGTTTGTTGGTGTGTGCCTGTAAGTCACTAAGTGTTGATTTGGTTTGGATGGCGTCGAGTATAATTGTATGTCGTAAATTTGTCGTCAACAGTGTTTCTTTCAACAGAAGTTACACTCTTTCCAAAACTCTTTGCGTTCCACAAACTCGATACACAAAAACAATCTATCTGTATTTGAACACTCAATAACATTGATGACACATCACTTACATCAAGATGACATTCAGTAAGGACAAAGACATCAAGTTTACAAGATGGCGACAAGGTCAAAATGGCGGCAAAATCACAAGGTTGACAAGGTCAAACGATAACAAGTTTCACAATTGACAAATGTTTAACACGTTTACAGGATCAAACAATATGTACTGTACATTTACTAATGATCTTAAACATATTTAGACAATGTAGTAATGGATCACACTGAGACTTTTCCGATCACATGTACATCACTATAACCTTGACAAATTTTACAAGTACAAGAATTATAGTTTTAAATCACAAAGACGAACAACACACGTCTAAATATATGAGCAACCCACGTCCACACATGTCAGGATCTTATATTAGGCTCGTTGGCTAACACATGTGAGACAGTACAAGTACAACGTGATTCGACATAAGACACAGCAACACAAGTTATATGGATTTATTACCACATTAAATACATAACAATCGTTACAGCAATGTACAACATATAACAACTCACTACCACAATACAGCTCATAGGTCTGACGCTCACAATATCAGTCGTTCAGCTCACAACCACGGAGATTCACACAAACGCCTTGCTCTCGACACACACGTCCGTTCAGATGTCCAGTCCCAGCTTGGTCTGAGATTAACACACACACTGCCCACTGCCTCAGGTGGGGTCACGTGGCTTTGCGTCGTCTGTCGTCAGCGCTGGTCGCGTGTCAGGTAAGAAACTTGCCAGCCGACAACTCTTGTCCGCCGGGTGCCGTAACGATGTCGCTGCTAGGCTCTGACATTATATATATATGCAAGACAACATTGGCGTGTCCTTTCACAGCGGTGACTGAATGTTTTACTTAATATCGGTTCATCTTTGCAAAATGGAGCTTGACAAAAAGAGTGGCAGCGGCCAGCCTACCAGCCTGTTCATGTTATCTTATCGCACACTGGCATGCCCTAGAGTTTTCTAGACAGTGCGTGGACAGGTCAGTGGCGATGAGTAGAGCTTTTTACCTCATCTTGCCTTCTATTGCTTGGGTATTTGTTAACATTTCCCTTGTTGTAGTTTACTTCAATGAGTCCCTTGCTGATTGTTTGCTCTTTCGGCATAGCATATGTCTACTTATGTACTTGAGATGACTGTTGTGGATGGGCATTTGTTGCATCCATCTGAACAAGATACCACACAATGTACAACTGTTTGACAATATAGAGGTAATTTCCGGTATCGCTTTCTGTCCAAGACTGTTGCAGTGTTAAAATAATAACGTTATGTGCCAGAAGCAGTCAACGTTAGAACTTGGATAGGATGTGCTAAAACTAGCTTAACGTGACACTAATTAAACTTGACACTAATAAAATGTGACACTAATGACACGTGACACTAATAAAACATGATACTAATAAAACGACGATAATGCAATAACTGCACCTAGGATATAGCAGGCACTGACAGTTTTGTTTTTCCTCGCGCCATTCTTTGGAAACTGGTCAAATATTCTTCGCGAGAATACTGGTTACTATTTAATTGTATAAATTTTTTGCATATCCTTTACAGGGCATCGCTGTCAACATCAGCATCTTTCAGCTGTATGTTGATTTCTTGGCAAGATTACGCTCAGTAGTTTGCCATTGCTTTCTGAGCGGCCGGCTCAGTTATCCCGCAGGTCACCAGCGGGGGTCGAACCGCTCCCAGCTCTCACCCTGCTACGAGACTCTGCGTGATAAACAGGATTACGGAGAAAGTGTTGTAACCCCTCGACCAGAGAGACCGGCATTTAATTGTAACTAACGTTAAAATACCATCATAAGTTGAATTTTATTATATATTGGATTGTCTTTCTTTACATGGACTCTTGTCGAAAAGAGATACAATGCCTGGTCTAGTAAAAGTTACAAACAATACAGTTCACCAACTAAGTAATAGCCCATCTAATGATAAACACGTGCAAGAGTTTATGCCTGAGGATATTTACGTCACTAGTTCTGATAGGAAACTAGCTGAAATATGCATCGACTTAACTATCTCATACATCATCTCCTTCGTTGGCATAGTCACCAATATTTTGGTCATCATGGTCTTCGCGAAGCAAAAATTCAAGGACAGCGTCGCCGTTTCCATGACTACAATTGCTATCTGGGATTTCATCAAGTGTTTAGGCTGTGTCTTGCAAAGAATGGCAGGCCCTATTAGTTTGTGGGACCAGGCAAAAGCCGAGAGCTGGACAAATATTTCTGTGGTTGTTTTCACTCTGTATACATGTTTCGCCACTTACGTATCCATCGTTCTGGCTGCTTATGTGGCCGTTGAGAGATGCGTGTGTGTCAGTATGCCATTCAAGGCCAAATGGTTAATCACCCCGAAGAGTTCATTCATTATTTGCTTCATCATTTCTCTCGTCGTTTTCGGCTGGTTTTCTGTCATGTTCTGCGTCTATGATATCACATGGGTGTACAGCCGTCACTACAACCAAACAATCGCCATCTACGCCCATAACGACTTCTTTTACCAACACAAGGAGCCAGTTTTTAACTTCTACAATCTCTCTGGGATCATCTTGCCCGTGATGTGCTTTGTTGTCATTGCCGCCTCCACAGCTGTTATCTTCTACCATCTCCAGCAGTCGTCCAAATTTCGAACAGGGAGCACACAGCAATCTGAGACGCAGTCAAGTAAGTAGAAGCTCCATCATTTGTTGTTGTTTTTTTTTCAGGTAGGAAAAACCATTCTTCTTCTTTATCAACGTTCCGAGCCATTGAGGTTGTTTGCTGCAGATACAATCCGTCTCCATTCGTCTCTCTTGCCAGTCGCTGATTCCAAATGCTTGTAGGTCTGTTTGTATATTATCTCTCCACCGTCTTCTTGGTATACCTCGGGGTCTACCGTCATTTATTTCCTGAGTGTAAGCGAGTTTTGTTTCCCCATTATCTTCCATTCTTTCTATATGCCCCAGCCATTGCAGTCTATTAGCCTTCATGATACCAGTGATTAGCGGGGACTTAAACAGATCATAAATGCCTTTGTTACTTCTTCTTTTCCACTCTCCACCATAGTGTTGAGAAATGGTCATTAAACATAGAATATGGTCATATTACCAATGCAGAGTTCATGACGATTCCATAGAATCAAGACGCGTGAAAAAGACGCTGACGTTGGATAAGACATAATTTGAGAAAACCTTATGGTGGTGTACCTAGACACTCCCTTGTCTGAAGCCCACTGGATGTACGACATAGGTGAGTCCTAAAACACACGGACAAGAGAATTAAAGACATGTTGATAATATAGGACAGACATGGGCAGAGATACGAGGGATTGCAAAGTTGGATCGTCTTTTATTATTAGTATTAATCCATTATTACTATTATTATGATTATCATTATTACTTGGTATCATAGGTGAAGCTACGGAGTTCGTGCTTTGTGCGACGCTTTCGGTAGGCCGCCGTGTGGAAAGAGGCCGAACCCTCTGGTATTAAAGCTGGTGAAATGAAACCGACCCTCTTGCCTTATCACATCAGTTATTTATCTCACTCTCCTTCACCATCGTATCCTAAATTGTTAGCAGACTACTTTTATACTCTGCCGTACCATTGTGATATTTCTGTATATGTATATTTCTTCCCCCAACATTAACTCTCTCAAGTTGATAGATGTTTCAGGTAAAAAGGTGACGGAGGAGCTGTGTTGTTCGTAGAAGGACGCTGTTGTGTTTTTCTGTAAAGGATGTCATGTATTTCGTAACCGTTTTCTTAATGTTTTCATAAAAAAACAACAGAAGATCGCAACACTGAAAGTGGCAACATGGACTGTTCGTACTTTAAGCGCAGATGGAAGATTGGATAATATCAAACAAGAAATGAAAAGAGAGAATATCTTAGAAATGTATGAGATGAGAAAGAAATGGGCATGGATTAAGACGGGGGAGGATTTTAAGATTATATTTCCCCAATGAGAGGAAAGGTAAAGTGGTGTAGCAATTATCATGGATCTTGAAACATCAAAATATGGTAAATCATACTGGGCAGTGTCATAAAGGGTTCTATTGGTAAAGTTTATCAGCTGACCTTTTGATATAACCGTCATTCAAATATATTCCCCAACAGGAGACTGCAGTGAAGGTAGTGTGGTGGAATTTTATGATCTCATTGAGAATGCTTTGAAGAAATGTAAACATTCAGAAAGAAAGCATCATAATGATGGACTATATTGCTAAAGTAGGTAATCTAGAGGATAGATACAATGTAGGTAATCATGGTTTTGGAGAATGAAATGAGAGAGGATAGGACTTGAAGAATGGGCCAAAGAGCATATTAACTGATTGTCGGAAACACCTGATTTAAGCAACATCCGAGAAGATTATGGACATGGAAGAGTCCTGGCAGCATCCTGATTAGCAGATTTCAAAATGCGTTAACAGTCGCAAACACTATTCCAAATGCAGACTGTTACAGTGACCACAGATTTATTATAAACAAATTAAAAGTAACGATAAAGAAGGTCATCTATACACCAGGAAACACTACATTTGATCTGTGTACATTAAAATGTGATATAATTATCTTATTTCAGGTTGTGGATTACCAGTGGGAAATATTGAAGAATTCAGTTTGGCTGCACAAACAACAATCCAAAATTTAAAGAAAGCAGGTCGTAAGAAATAGATGAATAAAGAAATTTCACCACTAATTGAAACCAAGACACAACAAAAATAATCCGGACAAATATGAAGAGATTCACAGAAAGGTCGGAACACTATGTAACAGACAAAAGAAGCAGTAGCTTGAGAAAAATTGCAAGGAGCTTGAAAAACAACACAACAGTAAAAATACCAAATTAATGCACAGAAGAATTCAGGAACCTACTAATAAAAGAACACCTACATTAAAAGGCTGCTTGAAAACAAAAGATGGAAAATTCATTATAGAGAAGGATCAGATTTTAAATACATTGCTAGCATACGTGAAATAACTCTATAATGATATACATAAAACATTTTGGATATTTCTTATAATATGGAAGGACCGCCAATATTGAAGATGTAACTTCAGCATGCCGTCAATAAAAAAAAAAAAACTGGCAAGACCCCGGATTCAGAAAACTATCACAACTGAAATGATATATGCCTGAGAAGAGTATAGTATAGATGAAGCTGCCAGATTACTAAACAATATATATGTTACTGGTGATATTCCGAGTGACTTATGTAAATCACTGTTTATTGCAATTCCGAAAAAGTCAGGAAACTTGGAATGTGACCAACATCGACCAATCAGCATAATGTATCACATCGCAAAGATTTTAATAAGGAAGATCAAGCAAAGTGAAATAAGAGAAGAACAATGGAGTTCGTAGAAGGCAATGATACAGTAAATGCTGAACAGTAATTGAATGTTCTATAGAAGTAAACAGAGACCTACATCTTTGCTTTATTATCTACACAAAGGTTTTCGATAAATTAAGACATGTCAACATGATGATGATGCTTGCAGATCTACAAATTGATAGGAGAGACCTTAGTCTTGCAGAAAACATATTGGAAACAACAAGCTACCATAAAGACTGAAAATAAAGTAGGACAAAAGTAGCCTATTAAGATCTTCTCCCTGTACAGTGAAACTTTTTTTCAGAAATGCAGGAGAAATCACCACTGGGAGGCGGGGGGGGGGGCGTAACATTAATAATATCAGATATTCGGATGATACATTATTGATTGCAGACAATGAGCACGCTCTGCAACATTTCGTAGATGTAGTTGTTGCACGCAGTGAACAACTAAAGTAAGAATTAAATTGTAAGAAGACGAATTATGGTCGTCACTAGGAAGAGGGAGTCTTGGGTCAGATCCGTGTTAGTGTCTCGCCACACGACATGGCCAAGCCGTCCAGACATTTAGTTTTCTGCTTTCATCGAATTCTGTTCCCCTCAATCTTTGCATTTTTCACCAAGTTCTCTTGCTTATTTCTTCTCATAACGTGTAGTTTCATATATATATATATATGACTCTCTACGTGAATTTTTATAGCGAGTTTACGGTTGTAATTTGTTTCTTGTAGGATTTACTCGTTGGTTTTTCTGTATGTTCATGGCATTCTTGGCATGTACCTCAGGAACCAAATTAACGCTGTAATGAGATGGTTTTCAACTTGTCTGCTCATTGTCCGCGTTTCAACTTCATAAAAAAGTATAGAATCTAAGTATTACTTCAACAGTCTTTTTCTCGTTACAACTTAGTTAGTTAGTCTTTCCTTATGAGCCTAAGGCGGCGCATAGGGCAGAAGTCCTGTCTCTCCATGCTTGGCGGTTCGCTGCTACCTGTTGTAGATCTTGGATATTTACTTGGCCATTGAATGAGCCTTCTCTAATGATGGTTCTACGCAGGGTCTCTCTTGGTCTTCCCCGTTTTCTTTTCCCTACTGGTGACCATATGAGGGCTTGATAGGGGAGTCTTGACTTGTCCATTCTGAGTACATGGCCGATGTAGTTCCAACGGCGTCTTCTTATGAAATTGGATACTGTATCTTGCTTAGTCTCTTGTCTTATTTGCGAATTGGTTCTGAAGTCTGTCCAGTGGATGTTTAGGAGTCTTCTAAGACATTTGTTCTCAAAATTGTCTAATTTTTTATCTAAAGCTACCGTTGATTTCCAACTTTCACATCCATACGTTAACACTGGAATCACACAAGAGTTGAAGATTTTAAGTTTTGTGTGCTTGCTGAGTGTCTTTGACTTCCAGATGTTTGACAGTTTATTGAAGGCACTAGATGCCAGTGCGATTCTAGATGATATTTCTGGTGTTGAGTCCCCTGTAGATGTCATTTTGCTTCCTAGGTATGTAAAGCTGTTGACTTTTTCAAGAACGTAGCTGTTCAATTTGGTGTCATCTGAACTGTTGGTAAGATCAATAGTCTTTGTTTTTGTGGTGTTAATTTGGAGACCAATTTGCCCTGAAACATTTTGGAGGTGGTTTATTTTCTCTTGGGCATCCGGGTGTGTTGAACTCGTGTGTTGAATTATGTCGTTACAACTGACATAATTTTATTGGTCATTATGTTTTCCATCTTGCAGTAGGCTACCTTTGCTAAGCGATGCCTGTTCTAATCTTTTCAAGGCATCTCCAATCACATGTTAAGACTGTTTCGAGATAATTGTATATTCACTTGTTTAAGAATATACTAATGTACCTTATATTACATTAATAAACAGACAGAACTGGTGTCGTCAGTCGCTACACACAGCAGGATTTACTGAGGAGGGGATCCAAACACTTATGGACTGAATGGTTCGATGTGCAATGAGGATGATCTGTCGACTAACTAACTAACTACCTAAACTAACTAACTAACTAACTAACTAACTAACTAACTAACTAACTAATTAACTAACTACCTAACTAACTAACTAACTAAACGAACTAACTAACTAACTAACTAACTAATTTACTGACTGACTGACTGATTGATTGACTGACTGACTGACTGACTGACTGACTGACTAAATAACTAGCTAGCTAACTAACTAACTAACTAACTAACTAACTAACTAACTAACTAACTAACTAACTAACATTGTGGTATTTCTTTCTTCTTAGAGACCACCATAATCTCTGTCTTCTTACACTTTACTTATGATTCCAGTTATTCACTGTGAGTAACAATCACATCTACTAAATGTTGCAGATCATGCTCATTGCCTGCAATCAATACTGTATCATCCGCATATCTTATGTTATTGCTTTTATGTCCCGCAGTGGTGATTACTTTCATATCTTCTAAATATCTCATAATATTTTCACTGTAGAGAGGTAATAGACCTGGAGACATACATCCTTGTGGCACACCTCTCTTAATAGGCTGATATTGACCTACTTCATTACCAGTCTTTATAGCAACTTGTTGTTTCCAATATATGTTTTTTTTTTTTATTTGTGTGGAACTCAAAGGTCTTTCCCATCAATTTGTAAATCTGCAAGAGTTTATATCATGTTGACATCTCTTACTTTATCGAACGCCTTTGTATAGTCGATAAAGCACAGATTTAGGTATTTGTTTACTTCTATTGAACGCTCTATTACTGTTCTCAGAATATACTCTGTTCCTTTATCTGCAGAAAATTAAAATTGAGTTTTTGACATTTCTCGTTGTAGTGTATTTCCCATCCTTCCATTTCTAATGTTGAATTATTGCCTCGACTGCGACAGAATCGCTGCTATATTTAACTGTCATTAATATAAATGTCTTGGATAAACCTATAGATAAAAACAGTATTATTTAATTATACACATTCATGCCATCCAAGCGAAGATGTACATCACATTTCAGCCAAAGTACGCGGCGCGTTGTTTAAGTAAGTCCCAGTATAAAAAAATTTTAAAATCACTCACACGCAGCATAAAATCACTCACACGCAGCATCAAACAAGATTTCGACAGTGAAACAATAGCACACATCTAGCTAATGAACAACATAAACATACTGCATATGAATATTTCCGTTTTCCATCGATGTTTGTCGGTATGTCAAAACGGGACTTACTTAAAACACGCACCTCGTATTATTATTTTCCACAAGATATATAACTCAGCAGTAACATGATGAGATGAGATGATGAGATATAACTCAGCAGTATGCACCTCATGAGATGCAGCGTAATATGTCAGACAAGAAAACGTGGAATATTTCATGCGTCTGTGTTTAAATTCACTAAACGGGAATACGTTATTTTGTATTTTATACTACTCTAAACCGCTTAAATACACATCTCATTTCAGAAAACCAGATCTCCACCAGAGATAGACAAGTAGTCAAGATGCTGCTTGTGGTCATCGGTGTCTATGTCATCTGTCTGACTCCAAGGATCGCTGTATACATGGCCAAATATTTCGTCTATGAGTTTTACTTTCTCAGACGCCTACACAACCTGTTCGTGGTTATGGCGTATATTGTCATTATTTTTGACTTGATAAATGCTGCCATTAATTTGTTTATTTTCCTGGCAATGAGTACTTCTTTTAGGGCCACGTTCTTGGAAATACTTCCGTTGTGTAGCAGGCTGTTCCGCTCTTAAAGACTTTACCTGTGAATAAATGCCGATGACAATGTGTTTTAATTGTGTCACCTAAAGTATTATTCGTTTATACACTTCTTATGATACACTTCCTCTGCAGTGTGCACCTGACGAGATGACGCGAAATATGCCATGTGGCGAGAGACAATACAAGAGTTCTGTGGCTTTCCTACATACTGGGCTGAGAGCGACGTTCTGCAAAGGATCTACTGCATGATGATGATGATGATGATGATGATGATGATGATGATGATGATGGTGATGGTGATGATGATGATGATGATGATGATGATGATGATGATGATGATGATGATAATCGTAGCCCATTCAGAAAGAGGGTTTACGTTTACGTAGCTGTCGAGATGTGAAGATAATCCATGACAAGACGTAAAAGACGCGGTTCACGTAAAATACGTGAATCCATGACAAGACGTAAAAGACGCGGTTCACGTAAAATACGTGAATCACTGGTGGCTATGGCGATGAGCCGAACCGCGTAGAGGACTCAGGGGCATTGGCGGACCAGATGTCGAAACAGCCGCCTCTTTACAGCAAGAGATCCCAGCTGCAGATACAGCGACCCCTAGAGTGTGGTGATCTTGCTTTACTATTTTATATTTGTTGAGGTGAGTTGAGTTGAGCTAAGAAATGACATCACTGCATTCGGGACATCCCACACGCACTCCACCCCTCGTTCAACGGCCAGAGTCATACTGCTAATCGTTCCAACAGCCATCTGATTATCTTGTCTTCCCTCTCAGCCTTGAGGTTCTTCCAGAACCCCTGACGATCCCGCGCCATGTCATTTTCTCCATATCTGGGTGCTCAGTCTGTCCATCCTCTTTCTCTACCTGGTCCCACATATATCTGTTCTTGTGCTAGGAAACAGTAGTTTTATTCTTATTTTTGTTGCGTATCCCTTACGGGATGTTGCAGTCAACACCAGCATTTTCAGCTGCTGTTGATGTACTAGGCAAGTGTTACGTTCAGTAGTTTGCCATTGCTTTCTGAACGACCGGCCCCTATACCTTTTCGAAAAACCAGCACCGCCGTGTTTCGAACCCGGGTATACGGGCTCACAAACCGCGTTCGCAAGCCCTTAGCCACAGAGACCGTAGGAGACATAATTTCTACTGTCAGTTGTGTGATTCTATATGAAATTGATATTGTTATAGAGAGCCAATCTAATTGGAGTTATGTTATATGTAGTAGTTGGTTAGCGGTTATCAGGATAGGGGTATCCCTTATCAAAGGTGATGTAAGTCGCATCCTTTCCTCGGGACACCCTTAAGCAAACTGGAGTACCCGTTTAAATAAAATTAAAAATTAAAAATTTAAAAAAAAAAAACCTACTCTCATACAGATATATATATATTTACATCAACAGACGAGGATGACGGAACTGAAAATTTTTACAGCACACTGCATGTCATATTAGATAAGATTGGTCACGACATAACAATAATAATTGAAAACAAGACGCATGTTTCAAATTAATTGAAATTTGCACAGAAAATGAGTTAATGATAACCAACACACTTGTAAAACAACACCCAAGAAAACTTCCCTCATGGAAGTCCCTGGACTGTACTACCAAACACCAGATATTTTATATGTTAATACAAAGAAGATGCACACCAAGCATATAACATCGGCAAAACGCCTACGAAGTGTAGACTGTGATACAGATAATCAGTTAGTAGAAGCAGATGTGAAATTAAAACACGCAAAGCTTACCCGAGGACCAGGGCCATTCGTTTTGATCTCACAAAAATACCAGATGCATACAGCGTAGCAGTGAAGAATCGTTTTAGGGTCTTGATGTCTATATAGGAGGAGATGACATCTGATGAATTGGCAGTACTCTCAAGAGATATCTTGATAACAACAGCCACATAATTTATTCCTACCAAGAATAAACAACATAAGCCATGGATTACATCTAGCATTTTAGAATTAATAAAACAACGAATGCAACTGAAACAAAAAGGAGAAACCGATAACAGCAGGATGCAGTATAAATCTTTAACACGAGAAATAAGAAGGAACACAAGAAAGGAAACCAAAAAAAAAAAAAAAACAATATATACACGATTGTTGTAATAGAATAGAGCAATATCATAAGAATGGAAGAAAGTATGAAATGTTCTAAGAAATGACGTTATTGACAAGAAATGTTCAACCTCAATCAAAAGTATGTGACAAGTTATGAAATACCCTAAGAGAATCTAGAAAAAATTTAGAACGATTGCAGTGTTGTTTGTCCATCAAGAATGATGATGACCATTCATTTCATCCAGTGGGGTTGAAAGGATGGAGCCGTGAGTTCTAAGATGGCTGATAAGGCCTATTTTGGCTCGAAATGTTCTTTGACAATGTGGAAAAAGAATGCTTGACGTTTCTGGAGGAGGATTTTCTGCAGTGGTTTTTCTGTTCTGTCTTTTCTTCACAGCTCTTGCAGTCCTGGTTGAATCACAAGTGACTGCACCCTTGCGTAATGATGCACGCCACGAATTTCGGTCTCTTTCTGCAGTCACCCAGGAGTCATGATGAATTCCAAAAGCATTCAGTGAGATTTTCAGTGTGTCTTTAAAGCGTTTGGAGCGTTTGGAGCGTTTACCACAACGCAACTCGCCGTAATAAATTCGTTTAGGGAGCCTGTGATCTGGCATGCGAGTCAGGTGACCAGCCCAGCGAATCTGATTCTTCATTAGAAAGTGTGGATACTGGGCATGGACGCTCTTTCTAGGACTTCAGTGTCTGGGATCATGTCTTGCCATTTAATCTTCAGTAACTTCCTAAGGCAGACTGTGTGGAAGTGGTTTAATTTCCTAGCGTGTCGCTGATAAACAGTCCAGGTTTCACAAGCATATAGCAGTGTGGATAATACAACTGCTTTATAGACTTTCAGCTTTGTTTGCAGGCTTATTCCAGTTCTGTCCCATACATTCTTGTACAGTCTGCCAAAGGCCGCACTGGCCTTGGAGATTCTTGCATTCACTTCGTCATCAATTGTGGCAGCTTTGTGACACAGTGCTGCCAAGATAGGTGAATATGTCCACAAGACTTAGACTATGACCATGTCAGGGTCTTAAACCTGGCTCGTTAACCTAACACATGTGAGACAGTACAAATACAACGTGATTTGACTTGAGACTCAACGACACGAAGTTTCGATGGATTTATTTACAGATCACGATCTAGAGATGATCATCACAATACATAAGTTTTCACAATACACTTACAAGCAACCCACAGCTTACACTCAGCCTCACAAGATGTACAAGCGCTCGACTTTCGGGCCACAGAAACACGCAAGCCTTTCTCCCATCATACGTCCAGTCGAGTCCGCGTCCCAGAGCTGTCTGGCTATTTCTCGCAACGCGCCGGCCCACCTGAAGTGGCTTCACGAGGCCTGCGTGCGTCCTGCTTTGTCCTTGCCTGACCGCTGGCTGTCTGTCAGCCGGCAACCTCGCAGGCCGGTAACTAATACTCGCCTGGCGGGCGTAACGATGTTACGGCATCCCCGCTAGGAACTATTCGCCTGGCGGGCGTAACGATGTCCCTGCATCTCTGCTGGCACTACATTGAACTCTGACATGCTCCCCCGGGACATCTTCATGAAAGATGTCATCTTTCATGTACACTCTATATACAATACTGGGTTAATATTTTAACCTTGTCAGAGTCAACCTTTCTGTTATATACATTGATGTAGAAATACATAAACACACACATCTTGGCATAGAAATACATAAGAAATGGACATTGTATCTAAAAAAAACATGTGGTGTTCAACCTTTAACACTAGTCAAGCTTCATCCTCTCGATGGCTGATTACCTTAATTGCATTATTGACCCAGTCAGATCGGTAGTAACAGCTTCCCAAGCACCTACCTCGCAGCCTTTCAAAAAAAAAGTAATAATATGCTTTTTGAGACAAAAAAACATCTGGCAAGACCGGAATACGGCTTTATGTAAGTCGCATTCAACGCTCAAACTCTGACCTCATTTGGCCAGGAGTTCTTGTGTCGGTCTGCAATGTCGGTAACACTCTACCATGCCCAGTAGATGGCTTCTTGCCGTGTTAACAATCTGGCAACAACATGGCTATTTATACACAATACATCATCGTATACATTTCAATTAACGCCCTTGGTGTAATAATGCAATAACAATTAAATGAAAGGGACATAACTTCCAAATTTAACAAATATAATATTTTACAATAATTCTTCTATTTCTCAGCGTCATAGCTTGATGTTTTTCCATACTAGCGAAAAAATGTCGGTAGTATGAATAAATTAATCAAGACATGATTCTAAGATTACATTTAATGAAAAATATTAATACACAATTCGTGTATTCGAAATTATTGAATCGTAAATAGTTTAGAAGTGTTATAACGTTTTAAGCTTTTGTTTGTCGTCTGCTAATTTTACACTAAATTTCTAAATCATCCGGAAGTACACACGAAACAGCTGATGTTGAAAATCTGTAGAACACACTTGTTCCGGTCTGATGCAGTAAAACGGAGTGTGCAATGTTCTGATCGTTCATGTGTTGGTTGTTTCAAATGGAAAACCTTCTGGATTTCGATTGACTGAAGTGGTGTAGATGTCAATGTTCAGGTCACACTTTCACACACGGAGTTAAAATATCCCTGGATAAGTTCCAAATGCAGATACCACGGATAAATTTTGACAGTTCGCTTACGGTAAGTTGAGAGCGAATGTCGCACTGTTCTTGTTTCGTAATATATACAATTAATAAAGTTCTCTTTCTACCACACACTACACAATTATTCACGACAATCACTACATTAATAGTAAAATAAGAAAACTATATATATTGGGAATAAACCCCTATCACATCTTATAGACATACACAGCTTTTGTGGAAAAAAAAAACACTTCACTGATGCATGGCTGTGTTGGTCCGAGTGTATTTTACACACTGCACTCAGACATTGGTGCTTACTGGGTCAGTCGGACAACGGGACAAAAGATCGGCAATCGTGTTGGTTCTGCCCGCGATGTGTCGAACTTCAAAGCTGTAATCTTGAAGCTTAAGAGACCAGCGAGCTATCATTTGGTTAGAAGGTACACCTGAATTGATAAATCTCAATGGACTACTGTCAGACTCCACAATAAAATGACGTCCTAGGAGGAATCTGGACAATTTAGTTATACCTACCACTAGAGCTAGGGCTTCCAACTGAGGTGTTGACCAAGCCCGTTCTCTCGGTTTTAATTTTCGGGAGACGAAGTACACAGGATGTAGGATGTTATTGTGCTCTTGCAACAAGACTGCTCCAATCGCCACGGAGCTCGCATCTGTGCGTAATCTGAAAGGTAAATGGAGATTGGGCAATTTCAGAATAGGATTGTGTAAGCTATTATCAGAAAAATAAGATAATACTTTCAGGAATGCAAATTTTAGGCATTCATTGCTTACAATTTTCTCGGGTTGATCTTTTGTTAGTAGGTTAGTAAATACCTCGGTCAGTTCAGCAAAATCTGGTATAAACTGCCTATAATAATTTATAAGTCCCAAGAAACTTCTGACTTGCTTTTTTGTAGTCGGAAGTGAAAGTTTTAGTATCTTGGACACAATGTTATCGTCTGTCGTGACAAAACCATTAGATATTTTGTACCCCAAGAAGGATATTTCCTGATTGGCTATGTCTACTTTTGCAGGCTTCACCGTCAGTCCGTGCTGTCTAATGCGTTCAAAAGTCTGTTCTAATGTCTTTATGTGGTCTGTCATCGTCTTTGTGTGAACACAAATGTCGTCTATATAGCAAATAATATTAGGAATGTCTACTAGTAGGAGTCGTGCCATACGTACGAATGTTGCTGGGGCATTGACAAGCCCAAATGGAAGTTTGCACCATTCGTACAGTCCCCAAGGTGTGGCAAAAGCTGTCAGATGTCTGCTCTGTTCGTCTACTGCTATTTGCCAGTAACCTTTAGTCATGTCTACCTTCGTAAAGAACCTAGCGTCTGTCAGTTCTGTCAATAGGTCTTCAGAGTTTGCCATTGGCTCTAAATCTAAAAGAGTTATCTTATTTAATTTTCTGTAGTCGACACAGAGTCTTATTGTGTTGTCCTTTTTGCGTACTATGACCATTGGAGATGAGAAATTTGATTGGGATCGTCTAATGATGTTGTTTTTCTCTAAGCTGATGATCTCTTGATGTAAGTGTTCTTTGTAATGCAATGGAATGGTGTATGGTCTGCATTTTATGGGTGTATTTGACGTGAATGTGATGTGATGTTGTACTAATTCTGTTTGTCCAGGGTTGTTGGAGAAGATGGTGTTGTACTGTTGTATGAGATGTTTGCAACTGTCTGTTTCTGCTTGAGTTAACTTTGGGTTGATCTTAATTTCCTTCAAGCAGTTCGTCGTGTCTAATGCAGGTGTTGGAATTTCGTCACTAGCCTCGTCATCTTCATGGTCTATTATCACTGTACATGCTGTTGTGTCGTCTTGTTCGTTGTCTCTGTTGTAATATGGTCTTAGCATATTGACGTGGAATATTTTGTGTTTGTCTTTTATTTGGATCTCATAGTCTACAGGTGAAATCTGTCTAGTCACTTTAAATGGTCCTTGCCAAGAATCAGTCAATAAGTGTCTGTCACTAGGTAGAAGAAGAAGAACGTCCTGTCCAGGTGTCAACGTTATTGTCCTGTTACCTTTGTCAGCATATTGTCTATATGTAGCACCAGATAATTTTAGTGCATCCTTTGCAATTATACAAGATTTGATGATTCTTTCACACAATGATGTAACATATACGTATGATGATATGGGTTTGAGTAAAGGAGTGGATTCAGTTAACATTTGGTGATAAATGCTTAATGGGCCACGTGGTTTGGCACTATAAATAAGTTCAAAAGGAGAGAAACCTGTACTAGCATGTGGTACCTCGCGATAAGCAAAGAGAATAGCAGGTAAATATACGTCCCAGTTATTGGGGTGCTCTTGCGTGACTTTAGCAAGCATATGCTTTAAATCGCCGTTAAATTTTTCTATAATTCCGCTCGAGTGAGGATGGTACGGGGAATTGAAACATTGCTTCACTCCTAACATTTTGGTGAAAGCTTGAGTAGATGCGGCGATAAACTGAGTACCCCTATCTGATTGGATAGTGTCTGGAAATCCTATCCGTGAAAATATATGGAAGAAAACTTCCATTATGTCATTGGCAGTTATGTTCTTTAGCGGAATCGCTTCAGGCCAGCGGCTACATTGATCAATAACAGTTAATATATATTTATTCCCTCTGGTTGTTATCTGATTAAGAGGGCCCACTATGTCGACAGATATTTTCTCAAAAGGTCGACTGGCTAAGTCAGTAACTTGTAACTTTGCCTGTGGGTTTTTTTCCTTTCTTTACAAGTTTTTGGCAGATGTCACAACTCCTGCAATATTGCTTAATGTCATTGCAGAATTTGGGCCAATAAAACTGTAATAATAATCTTGATCTGGTCTTAGCGTATGCCATATGCCCTGCAAGAGGTATATCATGGGCAAGATGTAATGCTTGCTTACGATACTCAATTGGCAAAACAGTTTGCTCTGTTGTGGTGTCACCTCTGGTATAATACCTGGTGAGGATACAATTTTTCAAAGCAAAATGCCATCTTGCATTTTTGGTTAACTTTGGCTTTCGGCCGATCAGATTAAAATATTTTGACAATGAAGGGTCAGCCTTTTGGGCTGTTACAAAAGTCTCCTTCATGGTTTTAGGAGGTAGTAATACTGGGCTAAGCATTTCTATAGCCTCAGTCTGATTAATTTCATCTTGCATTCTAGCAGTAGATCTGGTTACTGCGTTCACACATTCAATGATATCAGATGGTGATGAAACAGTG
The DNA here is from genome assembly GCA_014155875.1 of Cepaea nemoralis. NCBI lineage: Eukaryota > Metazoa > Mollusca > Gastropoda > Stylommatophora > Helicidae > Cepaea > Cepaea nemoralis. Next base: position 28,673 of record JACEFZ010002414.1, read on the forward strand.
TTATCAATGATGTCATGAGATCTTAGTGCTACATTAGCTACCATACATTCATTAGGTGGTACAACAGTATCAATGATGACATTTGATGGTGATGTTGTGATCTCATTAATGCAAAGAGATGTTATGTCATGAGGCATATCATTCACCTCTGGTAAATTTCCAATTATAATATCACACACCGGGTTTGTTAATGCTGCGCATTTTACTTTCCCAGTGAGGAAAGGTGTTTGAATATATGCCCATGCTAGTGGGTATTTTTCAATATTGCCGGAGAATGTTCTGCATGTTACGTGCCTGTCTGTATAGTCTGCAGGCATTGTGAACGTTCTCTTCAGTCCAATCAATGAACTTCCCGTGTCCCGAAGGACTGTAGCAGACTTGCCATTCACGTATCCCTGATGGATGTTTATTCTGCCCTTGGAGTCTATTACCAAATTAGCTTCTTCATTGGCAATAGGGATGGAGTGGCCGAATGTTAAAATACCATCTTCATAAAAGGTATTACAAACAGTACATTTATTGGCGTTAAACATATCAAAAGCCTGTGCTGAGTTCACAGGGTGTTTCTCTGATTCTTCTTCATCTGATGATGAACTATCAAATAAGGCGGCATTGGCTTTCTTTGTCATTTGCCTACCTTTACAATCATGGCGATAATGTCCTTACGCCTTACAGAGGAAACATTTACGCAAATTTCTAAAGGATTTACGCTCCTTATCTTGTCTGTTTGCATGTTCTGTAAATATGTAAGATATGCGGGGTTCTTGTCGCACATCTCACCTTGATGATGTGAGATTCTACAATATTTACAGTGATTGTACTTCTCAGATGTAGGCTTATATGGTTTTTGCCTACTATAGGGTTTGTCATAGTTAGCCGATGCTACAAAATTGGTTTCAGTAGCTTCACTGGCAAAACAATGTTTGTTGGCTGTGTAATAAGCCGAACCACGTCTCTCAATCTCATCCACACTTGTGCATTCATTCTCTTGCAAAAACTTTGAAAATGCTGATGGAATAGATGAAATGACTTTATCTCTGATGATAAGGTCTTCTAACTTTTGATAATTCTTATCAATTTTAGCTGCTGAAGTCCATTTCGAAAACATATCTCGGACTAAGCAGAGGTAGTCAGAGAACGTTTGAGTCGGTTTGGGGCTCAACTTGCTGAATTGTTCTCTGTAACCTGCCTCATCTAACATAAAATGTGCCATAATCTTTGATTTTAGATAATGGTAATCTCTTCTGAGGTCTTTGGGGATAGTTTCTATGACTTTCAGAGGCTCCCCTGATAAACTTCTCATATAAATAATATTCCATTCAGACAATGGGACCTGGTAATGGTCCATTAAAGTCTCAAAATTTTGGGTAAAGGCTGCAATGCAGTCACCCGAGGTATAATTACGTACGATATCTTGATATTTCTTGTACTGGTTTTCTTTCTCCAGTCTCTCTGATTTCTTGGACTCTTTGTTTATGGCAGTCTCAGTATCAAGTTGTTTGATTTTTAGTTGCACTTCCAGCTCTTCCCGTTTACTCTGAGCTGCTATCTCTGCTTGCTTTAAAGCTGCGTCAGTTTCTGCCTGCTTTAATGCTCTTTCAGCTGCTCTTTCATCGCGTTCAGTAGCTTTCTCGCGAAGGTGTTCAGAGTATTTATTCTCACTCCACTTCATTAACTCATCACCTGTTAACTTTAACTTCAACCCCATATCGATGAAATCATTTAATGACGACATGATTGAAAATGCAAATGAAATATCAGACACACAATTTGTTACAAGTTGTTAGTAATGTGAACAATTTACACTTGTGTTCTATTTGCAATATGTGCCTGAATTTGCATCCGAAAGTATAAAGAAAGAAAAATATACTCAAGTGTCCTGGATGCGGGGAAGAACGGTTGAAATTTGGACTAGGAACTGTAGGGTCGCTACTTCAAAACGCACATGACCTCTACGGCAAGGGTTTCAGATGGCACAGAAAACCTGCTTTGTTTTTGGAGGAAATAAATTAACGTCTATTTGATGTGGTGTGCCTGCTTGTCACTAAGTTTTGATTAGGTTTGTATGGCGTTGAGTGTAATTGTAGGTCGTAATGTTGTCAGTCAACCATTTTTTTTTTCAAAATCACAAGTCACTTTCTTTCCAAAACTTTTTGCTTTCCACAATTCAATTTACGAAGACAATATAACTATATTTGAACACGCACAATATTTGAAAACATTGATGACACATCACTTACATCAAGATAACATTCAGTAAGGACATAGTCATCAAGTTTACAAGATGGCGACAAGGTCACAATGGCGACAACTTCACAATGTCGACAAGGTCAAACGGTGACAAGTTTCACAATCACAAATGTTTTACACGTTTACAAGATAACACAATATGTTTGCACTGTACGTTCACATTTAGTCTCCATGTTCAAACAATGTAATAATATATATATCAAAATGAGCCTTCACAATCACATTTAAATGTACTATAAAGTTGAACACAAATTTCTAAGTTCACAAATCTAGGTTTTAAATGTTAATTACCTAAACTACGTTCATTTTAAAGCCGGACGAATGCCACCACGTCCACACATGTCAGGGTCTTAAACCTGGCTCGTTAACCTAACACATGTGAGACAGTACAAATACAACGTGATTTGACTTGAGACTCAACGACACGAAGTTTCGATGGATTTATTTACAGATCACGATCTAGAGATGATCATCACAATACATAAGTTATCGCAATACACTTACAAGCAACCCACAGCTTACACTCAGCCTCACAAGATGTACAAGCGCTCGACTTTCGGGCCACAGAAACATACAAGCCTTTCTCCCATCATACGTCCAGTCGAGTCCGCGTCCCAGAGCTGTCTGGCTATTTCTCGCAACGCGCCGGCCCACCTGAAGTGGCTTCACGAGGCCTGCGTGCGTCCTGCTTTGTCCTTGCCTGACCGCTGGCTGTCTGTCAGCCGGCAACCTCGCAGGCCGGTAACTAATACTCGCCTGGCGGGCGTAACGATGTTAAGGCATCCCCGCTAGGAACTATTCGCCTGGCGGGCGTAACGATGTCCCTGCATCTCTGCTGGCACTACATTGGACTCTGACAACCATTCACTTTGATATTCGGCACAGTGTAATTATTCCCTGGAGCGGGCTGGTATATAACTACAGTTTTCTCCAAATTGATATTGAACCCAAAGTTGGCACAGGCATGTGAGAAAGCTGAAACATTTTGTTGCATGTCCGCCTCTGAGTTGGCGTATAGAGCGCAATCATCAGCAAACAGGAGCTCTCTGACAGTGTCGCTGTCAATTTTGGTTTTAGCTTTCAGCCTCCTGAAATTGAATAACTTTCCATCCATGCGGTAGTTGATGTCTATTCCAATGTCATTGTTCTCGAAGGCATTCGTCAACATAGCTGAAAACATGAGGCTGAAAAGTGGTCGTGCCAGGACACATCCTTGTTTCACTCCATTGGTGACAGGAAAGGGCTAAGACAGTTCACCATTTTCTGTACTCTTGCCTGCATGCCATCATGAAATAGCCGCACTATTTGGACAAACTTTCGTGGACAGCCATATTTTGCCATAATCTTCCACTGTCCTTCTCTTCTGACTGTATCAAAAGCCTTGGTAAGGTCAATGAAAGTGGAGAACATTTCGCAGTTCTGTTCCTGACATTTCTCTTGCAGCTGCCTTGCAGCGAAAATCATGTCAACAGTTCGACGTTCTTTTCTGAAGCCACATTGACTCTCAGGAAGAAGACCTTGATCGAGATGGGCCGTGAGGCGATTGAGAAGAATTCTGGCGAGTATCTTCCCTGCAATTGAAAGCAAGGAGATGCCTCGGTGGTTGTCACAGGATTGGCGGTTTCCTTTCCGTTTGTAAAGGTGGACTATTGACGCGTCCTTGAAATCTTGTGGCATGGTCTCTTTCACCCATATGTTTTAAAGACTTGGTGAAGCTGCTCTGTTAGGACCGGCCCACCTGCCTTGTATATCTCTGCCGGAATGGAGTCCGGACCAGGTACATTGCCGCTGGAGAGTTGCTGGATGGCTTTGTTTACTTCCACCATGGTTGGCAGGTCATCAAGTGTATCATTGATGGGAACTTGAGGAAGGCAGTTGATGGTTTCATCATCGAAGAAGGAAGTTGCATTTAAGATGTTGCTGAAATGTTCTGCCCAGCGCTGAAGGATGTCTTTCTTATCGGTGACCAATGTTCCCCCATCTGCACTGAGGAGGGGAGCTGTGCCTGGTGATGTAGGACCATAGACCGCTTTCAGTGAGTTGTAGAAGTTTTTCATATCATGTCTGTCAGCAAAGCCTTGAATTTCATCAGCTTTGCTGCTCAGCCAGGAGTCCCGCATGTGCCGAAGTTTCTGCTGCACTACTCTCTGAATGTTCTTGAAGGCATCTTTTTTTTATGTTGACTTCGGGTCATTCAAATGTGCCTTGAGGAGAAGATGTTTCTCGGCCAGCAATTGGTTGATGTCTTCGTAATTTTCATCAAACCAGTCTTTATGCTGTCGGGGGGTTGAACCCAGGATTTCCATAGCAGTGTTGTTGATTATGTCCTTTAGGGCTCTCCATTCTGTTTCTGTACCCTGTTTAGCTGCAGCATTGGGCATGAGGCGGTCTTCCAGCATATTTTCAAACGACAGCTGCATTTTCTTGCTGTTTAGGCGGGTGACATTTAGTTGTTTTTTGTTTTTTGCATTTTCACGCCTTGAGGACGCCGTGGTGGTTTGATATGAATGTTTATTTTCAAGATAATGAGACGATGGTCTGTCCAACATTCGGCACCACACATGGATTTTGTCACCCGAACGTCTTGTCTGTCACTCCTCCTGACGATGACGTAGTAGATTGTCAGGGCTTACGATTGCAGTAATACTGCACTGGAATGCATGATATGAATCACTGTGAGGTTACGAATGAGATACATGAGCCAATGCAGCACCGACAGAGCCTAACCCCCTAATTCGATGACATTGTATGGGCAATAAAAAACATGAAGAATGATAAATCACCAGGATATGATGCGATACCAGCTGAACTAATTAAATCCGGAAGGAGAAAAAAGCATAAAAATCTATCACACATTATGTAAAAAGATGTGGAAATATGGTATATGGCCAAAATATTGGAAGATCTTCAATTCCAATACCAAAAAAAAGGGCAAACTGAAATTTTGCACCAACTATAGAACCGTAGCCCTGATCAGTCATGCAAGTACAATTCTATGACAAATCATAATAGAAAGACATCATAAGAAATTATAAGAAGAGTTTAATGTGGTTCAAGCTGGATTTACACAGGAAAAAGAACAAGAAATCACATACTCAACATGCTTTTATTAATAGAGCAGTGTAGAGAATTTATTGTAAACCTATTCTCATAGGTTTGTGGATTATGCAAAGCCATTTGACTGTATACAACATCAGAAACTTTGGGAAATCATGAGGATAAAGGACTTTCCTTCACATGTAATATAACTCATAAAAATGCTCTATCTAGACCAACAAGCAGCGGTTAGAATAGATGGCGAGACATCATATTTGTTTGAAATCAAACAAGGAGTCAGTCAGGGCTGTGTGCTGTCCTCTTATTTGTTTAACCTGTAAGCCAAAAATATAACGAGAAATATAAGAGATTATATGACCAAGGAGCAATATGATGCCCTAAATATCGGTGGTCATGAAATATCAGAGATCCAATATTCTGATGATACAGTATTACTTTTCACGTCTCAGAATGGTCTAGAAAAACAAATAACCTCAACCCGAAAGAATAGTAAACATCACAATTTATATCTTAACATAGCAATAAGAAAGATAATACATACAGATAAAACTAATATGGAGAAAGAAATACATATTAATGAGGAAAAATTGTAGGTGGTGGAAAATTTCGAATATCTTGTGTCATTAATTACCAACAATAGTGACACAATAAAGAATATTAACAGACGACTATTTAATACTCTTCATAAAACTAAAACAACTGAATAATTTTTGGAGGAAGGCCCACTAGAACTATAAAAATTAGATTTTTAATAGCATGCGTCTTTCCCATCACACCATACGCCTCTGAGACCTTGACACCTACTAATCAAGCTAAACAGTACATACATGCCTTTGAATATAAACGTTATAGACGGGGTCTAAGAATATCTTGGATACAGAAAAGAGCAAATGAATCCATACGACTAGAACTAAATATTGAAGAAGGTTGGCTACTAAAGACGATAAAGTAAAATGAAAATTGCAATATATTGATAATTTGAAACGTCATAAAAGGTTGGAGAGAACAATCATGGAGGGGTATATGCCCGAGGAGAGAAGAAGAGGAGGGACAGAGGGAAGATGTGTGCAGTATGTGGCAGATGATCTCCAGATGAGTGTCTCGGACGCGGGACATCTTTTTTATGACTGAGAAGTTTTCAGGACATGCAAAGGACATGCTACTGAATGAATGAATGAATGAATTAATAAGTTGGCTGTAAGGTAGTGTGTCTTTGTACAGGAGCATACATGTTTCTGACTATCATCTGATAATGACGCGTACATTACACTGCGTAAGCTATCATACATAGCAATAATCTACATTTAGTTCAATGACAATCCTATTGTAAATACAGGTTCTAGTCTGTCCACCTCAGTCAAACAGCGTTGATCTTGATTGGTCACCAGGAATCAATGGGAGTTGTAGACACTTACTTCCCTTATTGTGTGATGTTTCTAGTTACAAATTACTGGCTAAAGTTGTGTGTTTAGTCGCCCTTCTAATCGCTAACCCAGTTGATGCATAGTGTTAGATATGAACTGAAGTAATTAGGTAGGTAGGTAGGTAGGTAGATATTTAAGTAGGTGGGTAGGTAGGTGTTTAGGAAGGTAGGTGGGTAGGTATATAAGTAGATAGGCTGGTGGACAGGTATGCAGGCAAGCACGTGAGTATTTAAGATAGGTAGGCAGGTAGGCAGACAGGAAGTTAGGTAAATAGTTAGTAGGTATTAGGTATGTAAGCAGTCATATAAACAGGCAAATCAGTAGTTAGGTAATTAGACATGCAGGCAAGCGTATAGGTAGGTAGGTAGCCAGGTAGATAAGCAGGCAGACAGGCAGGTTTGTTGGTAGGCATTTAGGCACGTAGGTAGGTAGGCAAGCAGGGCAGGCAGGTAGGTGGATAGGTATGTAGGTAGGCAGGTAGGTTGTAGAGTTAAAGATAACGTTAGATAGGCTAGCAATGTGTCAGTATGATTGTCTGCCTGCCTCTCTGAGTGAGTGTGTTTGTGTGAATGCGTGAATGAGTGGATGCATGCATTGATGTACATAAGTATGCGTGTATACACATAAACATACCCTCAGATGGACACATACAAGCAGACAGACAGTATGAACACAGACAAATCGTAAGTAAAATGTCTCCAGACACGGGTCAGATAGAAAGACATCTAGACAGACACGTATTATGAAGGCAGATACAACAGGCACACACACATACACACACACACACACACACACACACACACATGCGCATAAAAATATACAGATGGACAGACGGATCGATACGGGGGACACAAATATACTTATTAAAGTAAACACTGGGTTTCTATTTTAAGCTAAAATCACATGTGAGTGTATTTAATTGTCATATAAAGGCATAATAATATGTAGGCATAATAATGTGTAACTAAACTAGATCTGTCTAGAACTCTTATCGTTAAAATAAAGGTTAACTATATGACCTAACTGTCCCACTTCTTGTGTACATTTATAGATGTCTTGTTTTAATTTGTTAATCAATAAACAATGTCCAGAATATACACATTAAAAGCGTACACACATCGCTTGCGATAGGATGCCGAGTACCTGTTTTGCAAATACTTATTTTCTTTGAAAGTAGTGTAATTTGAAAGCATTACACTCCACTGATTGTAAATGTGCTGGATAATTATGTATGGATGTTATTATAATATGGGTTGTGTGTAACCAGTCATGGATGGTTGGTGAAATGTACTTCAATGCCAGAACATAAATTATATGTTGACAGTTTATTTCTCTTCTACAATGAAAAGTATGTTACTGTTATTTTCTATAGAAAACTAGGATGTAATAAATGTATTAACAAACAGCGTATGACGAGTCGTTGTGTATAGAATGGCTCAGTTTGAATTTAGTCGGGCGCCCGATGATAGTATTAATAGTTAGTCAGTTAAGTCGCGGTTCCAACTTCACGGCAACGGGTCGATATCATAAAATGCTCCTCACTGCCCCGTGTGAACAATAGAATAGACAGGAGTGTCGGCAAGCCAACATCCCGCACAGGTACACTGTGCATAATGCCGCCGCCAGGATGCCAACACAAAAGTCCTCCACGAAAGATACAGTTTATCGTCGATGAAAACGGCAGTCACCAGAAAGACTTCATTGACCGGGGTTTTATCTCATATGGCTCGGTCTCTTTCTGCAGGGCGACCCACCAAAAACGCCGCACAAAGCACAATATCCGTAGCTACAGCGACGACTCCCAGGAGTCTCCTGAAAAATGCACTCGTGAACCGAAAAGGCAAACCAGTCAATCCAGCAACAGCCGGCCGTCATCGTTCCGAACATGCAGTTCACGCGAAAAACAACCGCGTACATATGCAAAAGCATTCCACGCGAAATTCTCAGCTCACAGTGTCGCGCCACGCACTCACTCAGTAGCAGGGCGACGGAACCATAGTCTCCTTGGTCGCCTCTTACGACGTGCATGGTAGGCAACAGTGTTACTATTATTTGCTCCTCCGTATGGGCCCCGGCAACACACGGGCGAGTATTAATAGTATGAAGTGGGTGGTGTAAAAACGAACAGGGCGCATTTAAGTTTTATGCGGTACGATACAATACATAACTTTTACTGGATACATTTAGGTATAGATGCATGTCGAATCGGTGATTCAAACTGATTTGGGAACAATTAGATTTGCTTCGACTTTGATGGTGTGAGCTTCGGTCTTTCAGAAAACAGAGGCAAATGTACTGAACGTAAAATTCTCTAGTAAATAACAAATAGCCAATACATGCTAAGGTTGGCTGTCCTGTAAAAGAGCATGTAACTAACTGAGTAAGTGGACATAGCTTTGGCGTAGTGGGTAGTTGCTGCTTGTTGGTCTGGTTGTCAATGGTTCCAGTTTGCTTCCAGGCGGATTTGCAAATCTGACCTGGGCTTTCATGTCGACCCAGCCTACAAAGGGCGCCATGAAATATTTCGGGAAATAAAAGTCACATGTGTGATTATACAGAGTGCCAAATGGTCTGTATCAGTGGTTCTCAACCTTGTTTGGCCCAGGTACCCTTTCACCATATGTCAGAATGTCATTCCCTAATTTCCAGCGAACGAAAGAAGAAGAATTCCTTCCTTTCCAAAATTGTCAGCTTCAGAAGGTGAATTTTTATATTCACAATATTTTATTAACACGCCAAATTATTCATATTACAATAAACACACAGTTAAAACTTCAAGGAAAAAGAATTGTCACTTGAGAGGATATTGTATCCGAAGCCATTTTGAGTCTGTCAATCTGTGGTTTAAACCCTACCCCTCCCAACCCCCTCCCCCTCCCCCGGAAGTCCTAAAATTCCCCCTCCCCGGGGGGATTCACCACACCGGTTGAGAGCCACTGATCCATACAAATATGGCGCTCCCACAATATGCCACACACATCTAGGGCGTGTAAAGGGAACCTTTACTTTGCTTAAAGACACTTCCGTGGGCTTCTGAGGACCTTGAGGCCAACGTTGGTGGTGGAGAAAACAATGTTAGTTGCATGCACTTTACGGGATGTCACAGACAGTCACCACCTGTTTTGGCTATTTGCGGTTCTAGATCTCCCACATGCGTGTTTCAGTATGCGGGATTGCGTATTGTATTCGTAACCTTATTGCCACAGATCCGGCTGTTCGGATTTTACCATGAAAAAAAAAAAAAATAATATATTCGGTCGAGTTCATCTTACTTCTACTACGTCGGTTAGAACTATAATTATAATTCAGGTCTGTTTTTTATTATTTTTTTTTTTGGGGGGGGGGGGGGGATTTGAATTGTCCCTCCTTTCTTTGCTCTCTTTCGAGTTTAGTCCTAAGCAGGACTGACTATATTTTCCCCTCTTTGTATCCAAGAGGTCACATGAACGTCTTATGTCAACTGATAAAAACATTCTTGAAAACAATTCCCCAGCCTTATACTGAGATCTAACTCTCTAACTTCTGATCTCGACGTTGAAATTGTAAACTCTTAGCCACTGTTTTCGAGTCAACCAAGCATTCAGTATCGTATTTACCATCGCACATTGTTACAGTCAATACAATACGGAGAAAATGTTTGAAAGATAATCTGAAGATCTCATTAAAAGTTTTTGGAATCCATCATGACACTTGGGAGACTGCTGCCAAAGACCGAAATTCGTTTCGTACATCATTACGCAAGGGTGCAGTCACTTTTGAAGCAAACAACACTGCAAGAGCTGTGAAGAAAAGGCAGGACAGAAATACCACTGCAAGAGATCCTCCTCCAGGAACATCAAGCATTCTTTGCCCGCATTTTCAAAGAACATTTCGAGCCAAAATAGGCCTTATCAGTCATGTTAGAACTCACGGCTCACTGGATGAAATGAATGGTCATCATCATTCTTGATGGACAACACATTGAAATATATGGCCTTATGTATTTGCTTGCCTGTGCGTGCTGTTGGTTAGTCGAGAATGTTGTTTGCTCCAATTTTTACATGGGACAGAAAGGAGTATTTTGTGTGATATTCATTGGCACAAGAGAGGAAAATTATGGGGGTGACCCTTTGCCATGGAGTTAGAACCACGACTATTGACTAACTAACGACTAACGACATTGAAATATAGAATATCATCTTTACATTACCACGTCCGCATCTGTGGCGAACGCTATTCGAATTCCCGCATACTGCGTTCACACTCTTAGTTAGTCTTTCCTCTTGGGCCTAAGTCGGCGCATAGGGCAGGAGTCATGGCTCTCCATGTCCGGCGGTTCGTTGCTACCTGTTGTAGGTCTTGGATGTTCACTTGGCCGTTGAATGAGCCTTCTCTGATGATTGTTCTACGCTAGGTCTCTCTTGGTCTTCCCCGTTTTCTTTTCCGTACCGGTGACCATATGAGGGCTTGGTAGGGGAGCCTTGTCTTGTCTATTCTGAGTACATGGCTGATGTAGTTCCAACGGCGTATTCTTATAAAATTGGATACAATATCTTGCTTAGTCTCTTGTCTTATTTGCGCATTGGTTTTGAAATCTGTCCAGTGGAGGTTTAGAATTCTTCTAAGACATTTGTTCTCAAAATTGTCTAATTATTTATCTACAGCTACCGTTGATTTCCAACTTTCACATCCATACGTTAGCACTGGAATCACACAAGAATTGAAGATTTTAAGTTTCGAATGTTGGCTGAGAGTCTTTGACTTTCAGATGTTTGACAGTTTATCTGTTCACACTCTGCTAGATGCGATTTAAAGCATACTGCGATGTGTTGATTTTAACAATGGTATGAGTGCCGATCGTTAAGAAAGAAATGGCAAACTACTGAACATAAAATTGCCAAATAAATCACTAACAGCCACAAAATGCTGGGGTTGACTACGACATGCAGCTAACTGTAACAACATTCTTCTTTTTTTGCCTATCACATCCACAGGACATCGCTGTCAACATCAGCATTTTACTCGTGTTGTTGATGTCATGACAAGTTTATGTTCAGTACTTTGCCATTGCTTTCTGAACGGCCGGCTCCCATGCCAATTCGTTAAAACCCAGAGGGACGCGGTCTGCTGCCAAATAGGTCGCAGCTTTGTTTCGAACGCAGGTAAGTGGAATTACTAACCGTGTCCGTAACGGCTCGCAATGGAGAACAGTTTAACTACATTTTTTTTTTAATTCGCATATCCTTTACAGGACATCGCTGACAACAGCAGCATCTTTCAGCTGCCTGTTGATTTCTTGGCAAGATTACGCTCAGTAGTTTGCCATTGCTTTCTGAGCGGCAGGCTCAGTTATCCCGCAAGTCACCAGGGGAGGACGAACCGCTCCCGGTTCTCGCCCGCTACGAGACTCTGCGTGATAAACGGGATTACGGAGAAAGTGGTGTAACCCCTCGGCCAGACTTAACTACATTACTACAATAAAATAACACCATCACTTAATTATCTATCAAATGGCGTAGGGGTTCATGAACCGTCACAGATCTCGGATACACGCGTTCTTGGTCAGTTCTCTTGATGACTTTTCTCTATGCCTCTGATCAAATCCGTCCAGCATCATGTCTTTTTGTTTGCGCATGACTTCTATCAGTGGTCACCATGTTTTCTGATGCTTTTCTTCTCATTACATTACCAAGTAACGGTGTTTGTCTCCTTCTTATATTTGCATATGCACATAGAATATCGTAATTATCTACATTGCTACAACCAATACAAAAAGACATACAATATCGTATTTATCTGCACTGCTACAAACAATACAACATCGCATTAAATATCGTGATGGCTTACATTAGTAAAACCAGTACAAAAATATATCATCATCATCGCGTGCCATGCCAGCTGGCGTAGGCGTTCATGTCTCTCCACATATCTCAGTCATTGGTGTTCTGGAGTAACTCCGCTGTTGACATTCCTCCATGCCGCCGTCGCAATCCACCCAGAATCATTTCTCTTGTCGGTCTCTCTTCACCTCAATCTTCCCAGTCGTCACGATGTTCTCTAACTGCATCTCTTCTCATCACATGACCAAATAACTCTTTGTTTGTCTCTTTTTTATTTTATTTATTATTATATATAATGTTATTGTTTCATTAACCTTCGTCAGGCAATCGTCGTTAGTTAATCTGGCAATCCAAGGAATTCGCAACATTCGTCTTAGGAACCACATCTCTGGTGCTTCCAAGTTCCTCTTAATTTGTTTGTTTACATTCTTGCATGCAAAGAGTGAAACCTGACTTCAGCATGCATTTGTGCCAGATCTGCTTCTTCTAGACAGATTTCCAAGGTAACTGGCTCAACCTAACCGTGATTTGATTTCTAGGTATAATGTGCCCTTCCGTACACACTCTAGCCAGGTGTCTGTCCCTTACTTCTCGGACGAACATGTGGGCATGTTACTTTGTGGAACTGAGATTTATGTGTATTTATGACACTCTTCAGTTCTTCAGAAGGCAATACTAACTATTCTTTACCTAAGGAAACAAAGAACCGCTGGAGGCATCATGGGTACGTCCTATAGCGTCGTGATTATATAGACAAATCGTTCTCCGTCCGTCTTCACTTCCCAAACAGTCTCCCGTGAAATGTTAGAAATGAGTAATGTAAATGCATCGACTATAAACAGAGGTATTCAATCTTAACTGTATCAAAGAACGCAGTATGAGTGCTTGGTTATTTATTATATGTAAAAAAAAAACAATTTGTCATGTGTAATTGCATATCTTACGTTTTGTCATTGCATATAACATAGTTAAAACAACGTATCTGCGGTTTTAACAAGTGTTATATGTGGCAATTGTGAAAGTAATACATCTTTGTCTTTGGTTTTATCTCTGTGTCCTGGATGGCTGCTGTGATATTCCGAGTTGGAAACATTTAATGTTGCCCGAACATGGGGAAAGATATGTATTTATAGTCAAACTTCGGTTTTTGTCAATAATTCACCTGAAAACAATCGGCGAAATCTGAAACCGACGATAACCAAGGCGATTATTGTATGAATCAATGTAAATCCAATTCATTCTGTATAGAAGCTCTAACATACATACCAAAAAAAAAAAAAAACAACAACAACAACACACACACACATTTTACCTTGTGCCTCTTTAATGTTTCAAACCATCCTCAGCTGGCCTTAACATCACTAAGTACACTAGTACTCGTCCCAAGCATTTTATTATTGAGATCGGCATACAACAATCTGGCCTTTTCACGTATGATTGCCTCCGAAACAGAATCGCCATCTAATTGGTTTTGATGTATCCAAATTAAAAATAATTGTTCGACATCTTCAATTGCTTACGATTTCTGTTTCGCTAGCACATTCATGCATTTCGCTACATTATCCGCCTTTATCTCATCTAGCTGATGGTTGTGGAAATGTGTTTTCTGAGGAAAATGCAAAGAATACCATGGACAGTCAGAAAAACCAATGAACAAGTCTTTGAATAACGAAGACACAAACAATAGATTGCACGATTTATTTCCTGGCATATTTCGCTGCATCTCGTCAGGTACATACTGCAGACTTAACACAACGTAAAGTAAATTAACTAGATAAATCCATCAAGCTGAAATATACACATTTTCGCACGGTAATGTCAAGTGTCTACCACGGTAATTTTAAGCTGACTAACATGTCTTTCTGTTTGCACAATTCTGGCTTGCTTTGATTGATCATTATTGATTCTGTAAACTTTAACAAGCGAGTATTTTGTGTGTTAAACAACACGCGAAAGGCAATGTCTCTGTTAATGAAGAAGTCCTTCAAGAAACAAGTAAAGATCGTAAACTGATTAGAGATATTAGACGTAGACAGTCAAAACATGTTTGGGCATGTTATGAGAAGAAATGAATTGGAGAGCTTGATGACGACTGGCAAGATCGAAGGGGACTAAGGGGAAGACCGAGAAGCAAATACCTGGATGGCTTGGCCACGAGACATGGTCGAGACAGGAACACAGAGCTGATCCACCACTCTGGTGATCGAGTGAGATGACAGAACATGACCGCCCACGCTTATCGGCATGGCACATGATGGATGGATGGATGGATGGATCTCTTCTTTATTTGCCACAATGGAACTTATCGTGGATGGCGACTTCCCGTACATGCGGCCGTTTTCAACAATCTTAATTCCGCTCTCGTATTTTATTATTAGCAAGTGATGCTCACACAACGAAAAACAACGCTAAACTGAGCAGAAGAACGCGTGGGTCCCTTTGTTTTCGGAAAATTAGCAGCGAGATCATGTGGCACGCTGTCAAATTCCAAGGCATCCGACGAGAACCAAGACAAATTTTTCGCTAGAAAATCGAGGATAACCGAAGGCAACGAAAACCGAGGTTTTACGATGTTTTACGTATATATACTATGTTGTATTTTACACCCTTACAACAATAGACGGTATAGTTCGTTGTTAGTTCCCGAGCAAGATAATAGTGGCGTGTCCATACTTAGTGGTGACTGAGTGTTTTACATAGTCTTATCGGCTCATCGCTTCAAATGTATGCTTGACAAAAAGCAGTGACCAGCCTATCAGCCTGTTCATTTCTCGCACACTGACATGCCCTAGAGCATTCTGGGCATTGCGTGGACAGGTCAGTGGTGAGGAATAGAGCTGTTTATCTCAGATGTTTCTCTGTTACCTGGGTATTTGTTAACGTTTGCCCCACTGTAGTTTACTTCAACCGGACACTAGCCTACTACTGGCTCATTGTTTGCTCTTTCGGCATAACATATGTCTACTCATGTTCCTCTGATGACTGTTGGATATTGACATTTGTTGGATCTACAAACTAACACACCGTGTTCAAGTGAATCACTATCAAGAGGTCATGTCGTGTACTCCTTTCATGTCCTGACTGTTGCAATTTAAAAATAATAACTTTATGTTCCAGAGAAACAGATTGGATAGGATGTGCTGGAATTAGTTCAAACTTGACACTAATAAAACGTGAAACTAAAACAACGTCACAATAATAAAAAATGACATTAATAAAACGTGCACAAATGCAATATTCGGCCAGTAAATATACCAGACAGTGGCCTGTTTTGTTTTTCCATTTGCCATTCTTTGGAAACTGAACAAATATTCTTCACGTGAACGCGGATGATCATTTCACTTCTTACTAACGTTATTATACCATTATACAGTTGAACTATTTTCTAGATAGGTTTATCTTTCTTGACAAGAACTCTCGTTGAAAAGAGACATAATGCCTGATCTAGTAACAGTTGCACATAATACAATTCATCACCTAGGTCACAGCCCAGCTGATGATAAACACATGCAAGAGTTTATCCCTGAGGATATTTACGTCACTAGTTCGGCCAGGAAACTAGCTGAAATATGCATCGACTTAACTATCTCATATATCTTCTCCTTCGTTGGCGTCATAACCAATATTCTGGTCATCGTGGTATTTGGGAAGCAAAAGTTCAAGGACAGCGTCGCTGTTTCCATGACGGCAATAGCTGTATGGGATTTTGTCAAGTGTTTAGGCTGTGCCTTGCAAAGAATGTCAGGTCCTATTAGTTTGTGGGACCAGGCACAAGCCGAGAGCTGGACAAATATTTCTGTGGTTGCCTTCACTCTGTACACATGCTTCGCCACTTACGTATCTATTGTTCTGGCTGCTTATGTGGCCGTTGAAAGATGCTTGTGTGTCAGTATGCCATTCAAGGCCAAATGGTTAATCACCCCTAAAAGCTCTTTCATCATTTGCTGTATCATTTCTCTCTTCGTTTTCGGTTGGTTTTCGGTCATGTTCTGCGTTTATGATATCACATGGGTATACAGCCGTCACTACAACCAAACCATCGCCATCTATGTCAATAACGCCTTCTTTCATCAACACAAGGAGCCAGTGTTTCTCTTCTACAACCTCTCCGGGATCATCTTGCCTGTGATGTGTTTTGTTATCATTGTCGTCTCTACGGTTGTTATCTTCTACCACCTCCGGAAGTCGTCCAAATTTCGCACAGGAAGCACACAGCAATCTGAGACACAGTCAAGTAAGTAGAAGCTTCATTATTGTTTTTTGTTTGCAAGTAGGAAACACCACGATGTCGAGAAATGGTTAGCACATATAGAAGATGGTCATATTACCAATGCAGAGTTCATGACGATTCCATTGAATCCAGAAGTGCGAAAAAGACGCGGGGCAGGATAGGACACAATTTGAGCAAACCGTCTGATAGTGTAAAAGGACACTTCCTTGTCTAGAGCCCACTGGAGTACAGACACAGTAGATCTCAAGTCAATGAGAAATATATAGTAATAGCAAAAATCTGCCATCAGATACGAAGTGGAAGTTAGCTAATTCAGAAATTTTAAAACAGGCTTAGGAAAAGAATGTATTTTATCATCTGATCTTGTCAACCTGTACAGAGGAATAATATATACTCAGAAGAGCTCAGCATGGCCGAATGGATAAGAGCATTTGTTCTTAAGACCTAGTGTGCTGATGTCGAGGTGGCGGGTGCAGCCCATGCATCGGTCAGTTGGACTAAAATGTTGAGTTCTCGTCATTGATTTGGGGACGTAAATTACAAGTACTTCAGAAGTCGGAGTAGGTTCGCCTGATGGCGAGGGACTATGGTAATAGGAGCCCATACTTAAAAGTCACGCCAGTGCACTAGAAGCGGTAATACATGTGTGGACTACGCTTGAGTTCAAACTTACGTTTTATTATATATCACATCATCATCATCATCATCATCATCATCATCATCATCATCATCATCATGTGACAAGTCCACAAGCGTGAGTGGAAGTGTTCTGTCATCTCATACGATTACCAGAGCTGGGTATCAGGTCTGTATTTTTATCTCGACCATATCACGTGACCAAGTCATCCAGGTATTTACTTTTCTGCCTCCCCCTTGTTCTTTTCCCGTCAATCTTGCAACGTGTCACCAAGTTCTCCAGTTTATTTCTTCTCATAACGTGTCCAAAATTTTTGACCGTCTACGGCTAATTTATCTAATCAGTTTACAGTTTTCATTTCTTTCTTGTGGTACTTGGTCATTGGTTTTTCTGTCTATCAATGGCATTCTTTGCATTTTCGTCAGAAACCACATTTCCACAGCCATTATATGTTTTTCAGCCTTTCTGCTCATTGTTCACGCTTAGCAAGGTGGAGAAAGGAATGTTTCGTGTGGAATGGTTTGGTCGCTTCAGAGGTCACAGATTGTGAGAATTGTATGGATATTTTGCCCTGGTCATGCGGGTGTACGGGGGAATGAACAGGCTGATAGGCTAGCAGGGAATGCACCTCTTGGTGGTATTTTGCCTATGGACAAGGGAGAGGTGGTCGTGCGCGTGTGGGGCCAGGTGGAGAAGGCGGAGGAACAGATTGAGAACCCATATATGGAAAGAATGAGATTGCGGGAAGAATCTCAAAACTGAGAGGGAAGACCAGGAGAACTTTTAATCAGATAGCGGTGGGAACGATTAGTAGTGTGACTCTTTGCAGGCTGTTGAACAAGGGGACGGAGCACGTATGGGAATGACCTGAGTGCAGTGATGTCGGTTCTTAACTCATCTCAACTCAACTTAACTCACGCTTCA
This sequence comes from Cepaea nemoralis, assembly GCA_014155875.1. Taxonomy (NCBI): domain Eukaryota; kingdom Metazoa; phylum Mollusca; class Gastropoda; order Stylommatophora; family Helicidae; genus Cepaea; species Cepaea nemoralis. Next base: position 47,015 of record JACEFZ010002414.1, read on the forward strand.
CATCAATACAGAAGAACATGTTCTATGTAACACATCAACACTCTTTTTCTCGTTGGAACTGAAATCTGTTTATTGGTCAGTATGTTCTCCATCCTGTAGGAGGCTTCATTCTGCAGATCCTGTTAGTTGTTGTAAATCAATACTGATGTTATTGCTGTTATGTTCCCCCAACGGTGATTCCTCTCATATCTTCTAAATGTATCATACTATTTTCATAAGGAGCCATATCCCTGGAATCGGCTTGCCCGGAGATAGGAACGCGTGAAGCACCGCGGCTCTTGCGGTGTCCGGTGCGCTCACGTCGGCCACAACGCAAAAACATCCGAGTGAGAGTGGAAGGTTAACTCGGTCAACAAACATCCGCAGAAGATGGATGTGTCGGCCTAAGGGCAAAAATAAACTTGGAACAACGCAATTAGGTCTGAAAATAAAATACACTCCGGATGAACACAGAAGAAGAAGAAGAAGAAGAAGAAGAAGAAGAAGAAGAAGAAGAAGAAGAAGAAGAAGAAGAAGAAGAAGAAGAAGAAGAAGAAGAAGAAGAAGAAGAAGAAGAAGAAGAAGAAGAAGAAGAAGAAGAAGAAGAAGAAGAAGAAGAAGAAGAAGAAGAAGAAGAAGAAGAAGAAGAAGAAGAAGAAGAAGAAGAAGAAGAAGAAGAAGAAGAAGAAGAAGAAGAAGAAGAAGAAGAAGAAGAAGAAGAAGAAGAAGAAGAAGAAGAAGAAGAAGAAGAAGAAGAAGAAGAAGAAGAAGATACTACTTTCATTGTAGAGATAAAATAGATGTGGATAAAATGTGCAGAATTACTAAATTTCCCATCAGTTTATAGATCTGCAAGCATATTGATTATGTTTATATGTCTTACTTTATCAAAATCCTTTTTGTAGTCAATAAAACAATGATTTAGGTCATTTTTGATTTCTATAGAACGTTCAATTAATGTTCTCAGCATATACTTTGTTCCTTTATCTGCAGTAAATTAAAATTGAGCTTTTGACATGTCAGAATCATAGTGTATTTCTTACCCTCCATTTCCTATTGTGAACTATTGCTTCGGCTCCAACAGAATTGCTGCTATATTTATCTATCCTAATGTAACATCACAAATCACTGTTAACTATAGATAAAAACTGGATTATTTCATTCTACACATTCGCACAAAGCAAGCGACGATGTATATCATATTTCAGCTAAAGTATCATTCATTGTCCACATAACAAGATATATACCTATGCAGTATGCACCTGACGAGAAATAAGCCAGGCAAGAAATCGTGCAATATTTCATGTACGGCGTCTGTGTTTGAATTCATTAAGGGAATACGTTGTTTCATATTTGATACTACTGTAAGTCTTTTACATATACATCTCATTTCAGAAAACAACATCTCCACCAGAGACAGACAAGTGGTCAAGATGCTGCTTGTGGTCATCGGTGTCTACGTCATCTGTCTGACTCCAAGAATCGCTGCCTACATCACCAAATATTTCGTCTATGAGTTCTACTTTCTCAGACGCTTACACAACTTGTTTATGGTTATGGTGTACATTGTCAATATTTTTGACACGATAAATGCCGCCATTAATTTGTTTATTTTCCTGGCAATGAGTACTTCTTTTAGGGCCACGTTCTTGGAAATACTTCCGTTATGCAACAGACTGTTCCACTCTAAAAGACTTACCTGTGAATAAATGCCAGTGACTGTGTTTTAATTGTTTCAGCCAAAGCATTATTCGTTTATTCACTTCTTATGTTATATAACTCTGCAGTATGCATCTGACGAGTGGTAGCGAAGTGTGCAATGAGGCGAGTAAGAGTCGAAAGACTTTCCAGCTCATTGTGCTGAGAGCGACGTTCTGGAAACGGCTTGGTACATGATGATGATGTCGATGATGATGATGAGAATCGTGGCCCATTCAGAAATAGTGTTTACATGTACTGTGACAGGGTGTGAAGATAATCCATGACAAGACGTAAAAGTAACCCACGTGAATCATAGGACATATTGCAATGAGCTGAATCGAGAGAGGGCCCAGGGGCATTCGTGGACTAGACGACGAAAGAGACTCCTCTTGAAAGAACGAGATCCCGTCTGCAGATATAGTGGGTGTGGTTGTCCTGCTTTACTATTTTATATTTGTTGAGCCGTATTATGTTGAGTTGAGCTAAGAAACGACATCACTGCACATCCAACACACGCTCCATCCCATCGTTCAACATCCAGAGTCATACTGCTCATCGTACTAACAGCCATCTGATTGAAAGTGGTGTTGGTTATGGTCTGCACTCTGCGGCGGTAGGTAGATTACCATCAGTAGAGACAATGGCTATGGTCACCGGCTAGTACAGTCACTGCCCAGAGAGAAAGAAACGGCAAACTGCCTTCTGCAAAACTTGTCAATAAACCTAACAAAAATGACAGAAAACATAATAAGAAAAAGATCTAGTGGCGAGACCCCCAGGCCATGCAGGTCAGATAACACTGGGGAAGAGTGTGACGCAGTTGCTAGTATCAGTAATAGTGATGATGGAGATCATCTCGGCGATGTTATCAAGGAAATCTCATGTGTCAAATAATTTGATATAAATAAGCTAATAACAGAATTCTCACTATTTTACATCTGTCCACGGGTCAACGCAAAAATACAACTCTTAAACATATATATGCACCTACATTAACAGCAGAGGAGGACTAAATTGAAGATGTTAACAACACACTGCAAGAAACATTAAATATAGATTGGTAATAATGACTTAACATTAATCATGGGAGATTTTAATGCAAAAGTAGGTAAATGTAGAGCTAAAAATGAAAGCCATTTTTAGAAAAATGTGGATTGGGAAACATAAATGATGCACGTGATAAATTAATTGAATTTTGCACAGAAAATGAGTTAATGATAGTCAACACACTTTTTAAACAACACCAAAAAAGACTCTACATGGAAGACCCCGGACTGTATTACCAAAACCAAGATAGATTCAAAAAATAGATATAAAGATAGTAGACTTCCGTTTCCCAACATGAGGATAGGCGATTGAGCTTTTAATGCTTCTGGAGTGTTTGTGCTTGTGGCTACGATTTGCTTGCGCATTTCCTTATGTCGGACTGGTATTGCGTGGCCCCGTCGCCCTGCTACTGCGCTGAGTGCGTGGAGCGACACTGTGAGCTGTGAATTTCGTGTGGCGTGGTTTTACATCTGTCCACGGTTGTTTGTAGTGTGAACTGCATGTTCAGAAAAATGACGACCGACCTGTCGCTGAATTGACTATATTGTCTTATGCCGCTATGTGTGTCTGCTGGTCTTCTAGTGACTGCCACTCCCATCGACTACGAACTGTGTTTTTCGTTGCGGACTTTTGTGTTGGCATTCTGGCTGCGACATTATGTATAGTATATGTGTGCAGGATGTTGGTTTGTCGAGACTCTTGTCTGTTTCACTTTTCACATGGGGCAGTGAGGAGCATTTCGTGTGATACTCACTGGCAAAGGAACAGAGCATAACGGGGCGATCCTTTGCCGTGAAGTTGAATCCACGACTAACTAACTAACAGGTGTATTATATTTTAATGCAAATAAGATGGAGAATAAGCATAATATCTTCAAAAATCCTACGAAGTGCAGACTGTGATACAGATCATCAGTTAATAGAAGCAGATGTGAAAGTAAAACTCAAAAAGCTTACCCGAGGACCAAAGCCATATCGTTTAGATCTCACAAAAATACCAGCTGCATACAACGTAGAAGTAAACAATCGTTTTGGGGTATTGATTTCTATACTGGAGGAGATGAGATCTGATGAATTGGTGGTACACGCAAGAGATATCTTGATAAAAACAGACAAAACAATTATTCCGACGAAGAAAAGGCAAAAAAAAAAAAAAAAGCATGGATTATATCAGAAACGTTGGTATTAATAAAACAACCAAAGGCGGAGAAACCTATAACGGCAGGATGTAGAATAAAGCTTTAGCACGAGAAATTAGAAAAGACAAAACAAAGGACAAAAGTCAATATATACAAGATTGTTTTACTAGAATAGAGCAATATTATAAGAATGGAAGAGATTACGAAATATTCAAAGAAATGAATTTATTGATAAGAAATGTACAACCTAAATTAAGTGTTATATGTCACAAGTTGGGAAATTCAGTAACATAATCCAGAAAAAAAAAATATCTTGAACGACGGAATGTATAATATAAAAGACTTTGATACTTGAAACAATGACAATAGAGACAGAACCTGAAACCTCATTGTATGAAATTGAATGGGCAATAAAGAACCTGAAGAATGGTACATCACCAAGATGTGATAAGATACCAGCTGAACTAATTAAAGCAGGAGGAGAAGAATGCATACAAACTATGACGTTTTATGTAAACAGATACGGAAATAAGGTATATAACAAAAAGATTGAACGAGAACTATCTTCATTCCAATACTAAAAAAGGACAATCTGAAATGCTGCACCAATTATACAACTGTTGCCTTGATCAGGCATGCAAGTAAAATTCTATTAAAAATTATAATAGGAAGACTTCGTAACATCTGATTACAGTGGGAGGGGGAATAACTCCAAAAATTTGATTGTTAAGAGTACGCATCTTCCCCCTTTTCAGCATTCGCCAGTGAGACCTGGCCATTTAATAAACATTCTGAACGGCGCATAAATGCCTTCGAATATAAATGTTATATATGGCTTCTAAAAATAACTTTGATACAGAAAAGAAGAAATGAATCCATACGACAAGAACTAAATATTGAATAAGTTTGGCTACTAAAGACAATTAAACAAAACAAAACAAAAATTGAAATAATATGGTCACTTCAAACGTCATGAAAGGTTGGAGAGAATAATAATGGAGGGGTATTTGCTCGGGAAGAGAGGAAGAGGAAGGCCAAAGAAAAGAAAGGCGCAGGATGTGTCGGATGATCTCCAGATGAGTGTATCGGACGTGAGACGTCTTGCTTATGACAGAGAAATTTCCAAACGACATACTACTGAATGAATGAATGAATGAATGAATGAATGAATGAATGAATGAGTTGGCTTTAAGGTAGTGTGTTTTGTAGTGGAGCATGAATGTATCTGACGATCATCTGATAAAAGATTATGCTTGCTTGCTTGTGTTCGCTGACTATGAACTCCAGCGCAAGGTCCTGTAAGTCGGATGAAGACATCCTGTTGTGCAACATCAGTGTGATGTCATACAGGACCTGAAGTTTGCATGAGTATCCGTTGTCCCATGTCTGGCTTATTGGTGTGCAGACTGGCGGTTCCTCGCCGTGCAGGCAGATACTCTCCGACTTCGGAAGAGTTAGCGATCCTACTACATTAGCCAGGACCCCGAAGGGACCTGTTGCACAGGACGCACGACTAGGACGTGTTAGTAGGTCTTGGCCAGTACAAAACCTGGCCCTGGTGCCTTGGAAACACCTTTGCGTCTCATAAAAGCTTATAAATTTCATATATATATATAAATAAATAATGATTGATTTGATTGATTGATTGATTGATGTAGGAACCGACATCACAATATTCGGGGCATTCCCATAAGCGCTATTTTCCCATCCCCAGCAGTAACAGCGAAGAGTTCCAACACTATTAATTCCAGTAGCAATCTGATTATATGTCCGTCTCGCCTTTCCTCTGAACGTCGAGCGTCGACCAGATCCCCTCATCGCGTCGACCAGATCCCCTCATCACACATCGCTGCCTCATTCTTACCAGACTAAGGTGATCCATTTGCTCCTCCAAGGTACACACGTGCTCCCACAAGGCCGACCACGTCTGCCTTGTCATGCATCAATACTCCACCACGTTTAGCCGAGCCAGCCAATCTGTCCACCTGTTCATTCCCCAGCACACCAGCATGCCCTGGAGAAAAAATCCAGACGATGCTTGCCACCCGTGACTTCCGAAGCGAGGCAAGCCACTCTACACGAAGCTTGCTTGTCCTCACCCTACTCAGCATGCTTTATGAGTCAGTTACAATAACGGTGTGTGTGTGTGTGTGTGTGTGTGTGTCGTATTCTCCTTGCAGCGGAAAGCTGCACTGACTGCCTCCACCTCCATTCTTAAGCTAGATGTTGTGGTATCAGATGCCAGGCTGTCCTGCACCATGATGCTTCCTTTGCTACGTTGCTAAGAGGTAGAAAGTAGTTCTGACTTCGTTACGGCCAAAGAAGGGAAGTAGTAAAAGAGAGAGAACCTCACACCGCCCTCAACTGACAAAAAAAGATATAGATAAGAAGATATACGAGGAGTTGGGCAGAGGGAGAAACTATTTTATAGATGTTCACACAGGAAACATCATGTTAGAGCCCAAGCGATGAATTAAGGTGTTAGATTGTGGTAGAAATAGTGGTTGTAAAAACTAAAAGAGACTAAACAAACACATCAAGGACAAATAAACAAGCTCTTTATTTATTTATTCTAACAGAACATTGCATGTCAATAACAGATACAACAGACAACTGTATATATCAAATAACAACAGTGGGTAACCCCTAACCAATCAGCAGCACTTAAGACAATAGGGTACACCAAGTATCACAACACAGGTGCTCCAAACAATAGCTGGTTAGACTGACACAATAAAGAACTTTGACACAAGCAACACTACACAGACAATAAGGCACTACAAAAACATACGCTACACAACATGAATCCTAAGACGCGCCATAAACAAAAGAGTTGTGACTCAAATTACTACACCACCAAGACCTCAGGCATGCAGACACTAACTAGTCAGCCGCTCAGTTTTACCAAGGCATTAGTTGACAACAGATCAGCTCAGGGAATTGTTCCCACATCTCAACACAACAGAACAGCATTTTTGTTCCTATCAACAAGCCGGGCCAACATCTCTCATCAGCACAAACCGAGGCGGCTCACTGCTACAATAAAAATGGCCACAGGTCTCTTTGTTCAAGTGGCTATTCCGGCGTTGTCCAGATTTTTATCGTGAGACAAACCAAACCAAAATTCGTTGGTTTGGCGCTATCACATATCCAAGCCCCTACATTTTTGACGTCCCGTCAAATAGCTTAGATTATTGTATCTTCTTACCCCTACTATCTCTTTACAAGTTAACATTATAACTAGTTCACCAAAAACATTATAGGCCTTCAGTGACCACATAAAAAAGCAAAATCACCAATCAATCAAGCAATTAATGACATATATACATAAACCATCATCAAAATGACAAATGCCAAAAAAAAAAACAAAGTTACCTGAGACCACATTCAAAATCAGTCATCAACAAGACAAGAAATCAATGAAATTTACACATAAACAGTCATCATAATGACAAATGCACACAAAAAAAATATGTCAATTGTCACCACATCCAAAAACACAATGATCAATCGAATTAGAAATCAATGACATTTACACATAAACAGGCACCAAAATGACAAAGGTGAACAAAATCTATGTCACATGTTAATTAAGTTGCATGTCCTTCACAGGATGTAGCAGTCAACCCCAATGCTAATGATGCATTTACATTGTTCGTGTTTCCTGGGCAAATTTTACGTTCAGTAGTTTGCCTTTGCTTTCTGAACGACCGGCTCCTATACCTTTTTCTAAAAAAGCCAGCACCGCCGTGTTTCGAACACGGGTATACGCGCTCACAAACCGTGTTCGCAAGCCCTTAGCCACAGAGACCGGTCGACACATGTTACCACATCCAAAAATATAATCATCAATCAAATAAGAAATCAATGACATGTACCCATAAACAGTCATCAAAATAACAAGAGGCAAAAAAAAAATCTATGTCAAATGTGACCACAAACAAAAACAATGATCAGTCAAATAAGAAATCAATGACATCCACCCATAAACAGTCATCAAAATGACAAAGGCAAAAAAAACACTACGTCAAATGTTACCACCCCCAAAAACATAATCATCAATCGAACAAGCAATAAATGACATTTACACATAAACAGTCATCAAAATGACAAATTCAGTTATTACATGGGGACAACAATCTCATATATATATATATAAATATATACCTAGACATGCACCCAAACTCAATAATCATGTCAACAACTAAAAAAGAACCTCACTGATTTCCATACGCGAATGGTTATCAAGATGTCCCGTGCGCCAAACATTTTGCCAACCATCCACAATGCAAAAACAAAATCAGTTCCCATTGCAAAGGGACACATATATTAAGTCAAGGGATTCAACTTTCGAAGGAAACCGGACATCTTCAGTGCCACCGCGCCAGGATATGAACCACTGGTTATATCTCCTAACAGTAACAATATCCAAAAAAGATAGTCCCATCATAATCAGACCTTACCTATAAGGTAAACCACCTCAAAATTGTACATCGTCAGATAACAAAATTCATGGTCATATACATATACAGGCCACCTTCACATTGATACCAGGCATTATTCATGACAAACTAATATCATAAGCAGTGTTACCAAAAATAGTGACACTAACAGGGAGAAACAGTTCCCTGCCACCTGAGTGTCAACAGTGTTACACAAACAACTATAAAAAAAATTATAATTCGCCTCTTTAACTGTTATCTTGACAACTGGACCTTACTCTACCAGCACACTTAGCTAACAAGCAGTCATATCAGACTTCCAAGCCCTGACATTTCCCTAGCCAGGGAGAACAACCCTAAAAAAAACACACACACTTTCTGTCACCCCTGGGGACTTTGCTCCCCCAAAACCTAAACTGCTGGTCATATCCCTAAAGAGTACCACTATAAAAAAAATAGTCTTGTTCTGTTCATACTGTGAAACTGTAAATTACATGACCAGGCCTCAGTCAGATCCAATTACCAATAATCTCAACACACAAGTATAAGCCATACTAACTCAGTTGTTGTTACTAGTGACTAAAATAATATCAGTGAGTAGAAATAGCTCTCCTGCTATAAGAGCACCAATCAGTACTATAAGAGCAATCATCAAAGATGAATAACACCCTCACCTCCTACATACAATTAATTCCATCAACATAAAAGTTACATGAACAATAAACCAGTAACCCTGACAATGGTTACCGCTTTCTTTAAACTCTGGAAATTCAAACAAAATGTATTTAAAAATAATACTATTTGTGTCTTCTGATCAAATATAAGCTTCTTGCAGCTACTGGGATATCTGGGTAGTTTGTGCTTCTAACACCCTGTACCCTTAAACTAAAAATAGCATTCATCCTGTGTCACCTATAACCTGGATATAAACACATAGGAAAGTCAACAAAACATTGTTATCTCAATAATATCTCACATCAGCATCCAGTCAGTTGGGGTTTCATTTAAGAACATAACCTAAAATCAAATATGTCTACACCATAAATGAAACCTGCAGTTTGATTCCCCACTGAATATGATGGTAATGGCAGCACCATATCACCTAAAGAGACACTATTTTCATCTGATCTTCCTGGTGTTTTTACACTCTAAAAAGAACACATGTCATCACATGACACCATATACCTGCAATTATAATGCACAGAAACAGCAAAACATAACTGCTAATTAACTAGCTAAACTAAGGCTGTCAATCCAGAAGACTGGAATTCCTAAGTAGCTGAAAACTGTCTCTATTTTTTACAATGAGGGCTAATGGACATAAGTTCTTGCTGGTGGGCTTTCACAATCTATTTTTGCACAAAGTCACGAGTTGACATATCCGTATGCAGAAAATTTTGTCTCACACCTGTCACAACACACTGACCACCGGTCACATCACCCTGATCATTTGTCACAAGTCTAACACCCTCTAATTGTTCGACCGCACTGACAAAAGGATAATTCCATCGTCCCCTCCTCCTCCGGTACTTCCTGCGAAAGAAATGTCTCTAGTTGCCACGCATAACCATCTGGCTATCACAAGTTGATACTGCACCCACCTGGACTGCTGGGGCTAATCCTTTAGAAGGTTCAACCCGGGGCGGAGTCTGTTGTTGCTTAAGGCCCTGCTGGTCTTGGTGGCTTACACTTGAGAACACTTTCATATAATCCACACCAGAGGGGGTTTGAAAAACACTAACCCCTCTCTTCGGACACCTTTTCTGAAGGTGGGTCCGGCTTCTACAAACATTACACCTCTTGCGTCGAACCTTGGGCTGCAACAACGAACCAGCTAAGTCTCTCATCCGACCTAGCTTAGCTCGAAGATCTTCTACCACCACATCCTCATGCCGAACGATACTATCATCATCGCTGCGACTAGGCCACACTTTGAGGCTGTTGTTATCTGGTAGTTTTACAAATTGGCATGCACAGACTGCTGGAGCTAATGATGCACCAGCCCATCGGATAGCGTAGTCTCTAACACAAAGGAAAGTAACAGAAGGGTCTTCCAATATCTTCTCCTCTGCCATTTTCCTGCTGAGGACATTATGTAACTATCAAACAAACTAGTCTCTCATGATCACTGGATCCCAGGCAACCATATCCCTCTTTCTCTGTGCTTTCAGCACCAACGAAAGGCTTTGTGGACCCGGTGAGAGAAATCCATGATGGATTCCTCGGCATCTTGTTTGGTCTTGAAAAAAAACTGCAGCCAACTCCACCATGCTGCGCTGCTCTCTGTACAACTGCTGAATGGTCTGCAACATCACCTCAGGGTCATTACATACTGACCTAAGCTCAAGCTCTTCCCATACAATGTGAGCAACACTCTCCCATATGATGTCAACTTTATCTTCATCACACACCGCACCAGCCCTCCATGATGATTTCACCTTCCTCACTTACTCTTCAACAGTTGGCCCACCTCGCTGGCCAAAATATAGTAATTCTGTCTTCACAGGTGCCACTATGTTCATGATTTCACCAGTGGGCTCTGTGACGTCAGGGGCGCGAACTGGGAGGGGAACTACGGTCCCTAAAGTTAAGACAGAGCCATCTTTGCTCTGGATAATATACAGTGAAAGTGTACTAGGAGGCAATTTATCTGAGAAAACTCACCATACAGGGGACTCCTCTCTTGTGCAGGAATGCCGGGGGGGGGGGGGGTCTCAGCAGCAAACCTGGATTCTGATGTCACAACTCAAAGACAATGGACACCACAAACATAAACACTGACCTATTACACAAAACAATCACTAGATACTGAGACAATTCTAACAGAACAATTCAAAGGCTTTCACTATATCTCGTCGGGGTCGCCATTTTGTAACCGAGGTAAGAAAAAGGGAGAAAATCATAAAGACTGATGCTTCCTTTGCTAAGTGCTAAGAGGTAGAGAGTAGTTCTGACTTCGTTACGGCCAAAGAAGAGAAGTAGTAAAAGAGTGAGAACCTCACACAGCCCTCAACTGACCAAAAAAGATATAGTAATTAGATAAAAAGATATACGAGGTCTTGGACAGAGGCAGAAACTATTTTATAGATGTTCACACAGGAAACACCATGTTAGAGCCCAAGCGATGAATTAAGATGTTAGATTGTGGTAGAAAAAGTGGTTGTAAAAACTAAAAGAGACTAAACAAACTCATCAAGGACAAATAAACAAGCTCTTTATTTATTTATTCTAACAGAACATTGCATGTCAATAACAGATACAACAGACAACTGTATATATCAAATAACAACAGTGGGTAACCCCTAACCAATCAGCAGCACTTAAGACAACAGTGCACACTAAGTACCACAACACAGGTGTTCCAAACAATAGCTGGTTAGACTGACACAATAAAGAACTTTGACACAAGCAACACTACACAGACAATAAGGCACTACAAAAACATAAGTTACACAACATGAATCCTAAGACGCGAGATAAACAAAAGAGTTGTGAAACAAATTACTACACCACCAAGACACTAACTAGTCAGCCGCTCAGTTTTACTAAGGCATTAGTTGACAACAGATCAGCTCAGGGAATTGTTCCCACATCTCAATACAACAGAACAGCATTTTTGTTCCTATCAACAAGCCGGGCCAACATCTCTCATCAGCACAAACCGAGGTGGCTCACTGCTACAATAAAAATGGCCTCAGGTCTCTTTATTTCAGGTGGCTTTTCCGGCGTTGTCCAGATTTTTATCGTGAGACAGACCAAACCAAAATTCGTTGGTTTGGTGCTATCACACATCAATTCTCCACCAAGTTTTTCCGAGCCAGCCTATCTGTCCAAATGTTCATTCCCCAGCACACCAGCATGCCACGGAGAAAAAATCCAGACGATGCTTGCCACCCGTGACTTCCGAAGCGAAGCAAGCCACTCTGCACGAAGCTTGCTTGTCCTCACCCTACTCAACATGCTTTCTGAGTCAGTTACAATCACGACATGTGTGTGTGTATCGTATTCTACATCCAGCGGAAAGCTGCACAGACTGCCTCCACCTCCATTCTTAAGCTAGATGTTATGGTATCATACGCCAGGCTCTCCTGCACCAAACGTCGACCATTAGCTTTTGCTATGAATCCCCAGGCACTTCTCCTAACTCTCAACACCGAACCATCCGTGTAGATAATCACATCACCCGGGCGAGCATTATCCTGAATTAGTTGCTGTATTTCCACTTCCGTGGCTCCTGCTGGCCACTCCCTGCACTCCCGGCTCAATGTGATTATAACTCTGCACAAGTCTGACTGCTCCGCTGGCACTCTGACCCATTCCTCTCCTCGCCTGATGTTCTCCAAGGGACACACTTGTCAAAACGTATCCTCCTCTGCTTGAGCCATCCATGATTTCCCTCTTATTAGTCTCTGACCCTTACCTTCGCCCAGCGCCTCATGCAACGTGTTGTAATTGCAGGTTTTAGTCTGTCCACCTCACTCAAGCAACGTCGTTCTTGGTTGGTCACGAGGAATCATTGGAAGTTGTAGACACTTACTTCCCATATTATATGATGCTTCAACATGTGATTTACTCTCTAAAGTGTGTGTATGTGTGTGTGTGTGTGTGTGTGTGTGTGTGGTGTGTGTGTGTGTGTATTATTTGCTTTCTAATCGCTAACCCAGTTGGTGGATAGTGTTAGGTATCACCACCATCAAATACCACGCCGGCTGTCGTAAGCGTTCATAACTTTCCACAGATCTCTCTGGGTATTTGGTCTTCTGGATCAACTCTGCTGATGATATTCCTCCATGTCACCGCCTCATTCCATCCAGCATAATTTATTTTGGTCTGCCTCTGCCTCTCTTCCAATCGACCTTTCCGGTTGTCACGTTGTTCTCCAATGCCTCTCTTCTCATCACATGACTAAAAAAAGGAATTGTCTCTTTCTTATTGTTTTATGTAATGTTCTAGTTTCATAAGCCTCCTTCAGGCAGTCGTTGGTAGTTACTTTGGCAGTCCAAGGAATTCGCAACATTCGTCTCAGGAATCACATCTCTGTTGCTTCCAAATTCTTCCTAATTTGTTCATTTACATTGCAAGATTCACTGCCATACAGCAATACAGGTTCTATACAGTATGTCTGCCTGCCTGTGTGAGCGTATTTGTATGTGTGTGAACGCATGTATGTGTGAATTCATGTACATAATTATGCGTGTATACACATACAAATACCATAACATATATACATACAAACAGACAGACAGTGCAACGACAGACATTTCTACAGTTAAAAGCCTTTAAATATGAGTCAGATATAAAGACATCTAGACAGACAAGCATTATGTAGACAGATACAACAGACACATTTACAGACACTCACGCGCACGCGAAAACATACCGACGGAAAACGGCTGAATATGGGGGACACATACATACTTATAACAATGATCACTCAGTTTCTATTTTGACTTGAAATCACGTTTCTGTGTTTTTAATTGTTATATGAAGCAATAATATTATGTAGACACGATATCGTTTAACTAAACAACTAATGTCTACATACTAGAAAATTCAAGAACTCTTATCGTTAAAATAACTATTAACTATACGACTTAACTGTCCTTCTTCTTGTACTAATTTGTATGTGTCTGGTATTGATTTGTTAATCAATCAAATATGTCCAGAATATACAAATTAAAATCGTACAGGCCCAGCTTACTATAGGGTGCTGAGTTCCTTTTTGCAAATATAGATTTTCTTTGAAAGTAGTATAATTTGAAAGCATTACACGCCACTGACTGTAAATGTGCTGGATAATTATGTATTAAATTTACTATAATATGGGTTATTTGAAACCAGTCATGGATGGTTGATGAAATGTGCCTGAATGCGAGAACAGAAATTATACGTTAGCTGTTTAGTTCTTCTATGGAAAGTAAATTACTCTTACATATCTATTTTCTGTAGAAAAGTAGGACGTAATAAATATCTTTTAAAAAAGAACAGCATATGACGAGTCGTTGTGTATTGAATAACTGAGTTTGTTTGAATTCAGTCTGGTGTCTGCTGATAGTATCAATAGTATGATGTGGGAGGTATAGAAACGGACATCAGGTATTTAACTTTCGTTGGGTACTTTAGAACACATAACTTTTACGGGATACATTTAGGCCTAGATTCATGACGGGCAGAGGGGTCAAACAGAGGTGCGGGCGAATTAGCAACGATTCGATTTGCGTTGACTTCGATGATATGAGCTTCGGTCTTTCGGAAAGCAAAGGCAAATTTACTGAACATAAAATTTCATAGCAAATCACAAAAAGCCAACACACGCTAATGTTGGCTGTCATGTAAAAGAGCATGTAGCTAACTGAGTAAGTTTACATAGCATTGGCGTAGTTGGTAGTCGTTGCTTGCTGGTCTAGTTGTAAATGGTTCCAGTTTGCATCCAGGAGGATTTCTAAAAGTGACCTGCGATTCTAGATCGACCCAGTCTACAAAGGGCAACAGAAAATATTTGGGAAAATGAAGGCCACCGGCGTGAGTATTAAACACATGACTCACCGAGTACCGATTGGTCTATACAAATATGGCACTACCACAATATGCCACACACTTCTAGAGTGTGTGAAGGGGATATTTACTTTGCGTAAAGACAGTTCAGTGGGCTTGTGAGGACCTTGAGACTCATGTTGCGGGTGGGGGGGGGGGGAAGTTAGTTAAATGTACTTTACAGGACGTCGCAGTCAATCCCCACCTATTTTGGCTATTTCTGTTGCTAAGAGACCAACCGGCGTATTTCGAACGCCTTATGTGGGACTGCGAATTGTATTCGCATCCCCTTAGCCACAGATCCGGTCTGCAAATGAAACGTTGACAAATAAAGAAATCAGGTCAGCTAGGGTACTTGGCTAAGGGGTTGCACTGTGTCATAGACTCACATGTATTAGATACTACAACAGGGTGGTCTAAGACATATTAGAACTTATTCTTTCGCTCAATAATCGCACTCCAAGGCAGGCTCTCAATTTGGTCCAATCGGGGCCCTTTAATCAAATGATAGCGAGCATTACAAGATCCCACATGGATTTGTTTGCTACGCGAAAGCCATTCCGACGCAACACACCAAGCTCGGAATGGAAAGCATATTTGTACATTACATATATATATATATATATATATATATATATATATATATATATATATATATATATATATATATATATATATATATATATATATATATATATATAATGCAATATTTATATGCAAACGTTCATTTCTTTGTACAGACTGGCCGTAGCATTCAGCTATCACACAGTTAGCATACACTGACTCACTCAGTCGTACTCGCTGGCGTGCTATCAATCATACACTCGTCCTATTCTCAGTTCCTATCATGCGTCTGTCCAAGTCGCTAGTCAATCTCCATCTGATTGAGTTCGAGTCTACTCTCCCGTATCACGGGTTCTCATGTCCCGTGATTCATTCCTGACCTGGTCTGGTCCGTTGGTCTCAGGTCTGGTCTGTCCTGAGTTACAGGCTAACCTGTCCTTAACCCTAAGTTGTAAATAGCCGTAACCTGTCTCAGTACTATTCTCTACCTGTCTTATCATGTCACTGTCGTCTACTGTCTTGCTTGTATGCTGCCCTGTCAGTACTGTCTCTAGCTGTTTGGGTCTCTGACACACTGAAGTCATCTAAGATACTGGACAAAGTTGAGTTGTTTAAAGAACAGACATCACAGCACTCGAGATATTCATATACGTGCTCCGTTTACATCTTCAACAACCAGGAAAGAGTCCCAATTCTCATGGTGCCGTCTGCAATCTGATTATGGTTCCGTCGGACCTTTCCCAGGAGAACTAAGGCCACTCATTTTCCTCTGGCCACTCCCTGATGCACCACACTCTCCAGGTAATGATTATTTATCTGTTCTTCCACACTGTACACACAACCAGCGAAGTTGCATTAGCCGACTCTAAACCATTTGTTGCATTCACCTACTATATCCCAATTATTACTATAACCATGTCTGCCCCATTATGTTATAACTTAACCTTCTGTTGACCCCGGCATGTATTAGTTTCACGGAACAAATTCTTCCGAAGATTTAAGTAATTATATTTGGGAAATAAATAGGGCCGGTCTCTCTGGCCTAGGGGTTACACCACTTTCTCCGTAATCCCGTTTATCACGCAGAGTCTCGTAGCGGGCGAGAACTGGGAGCGGTTCGTCCCCCGCTGGTGACTTGAGGGATAACTGAGCCGGCCGCTCAGAAAGCAATGGCAAACTACTGAGCGTAATCTTGCCAAGAAATCAACAGACAGCTGAAAGATGCTGCTTTTGACAGCGATGTCCTGTAAAGGATATGCGTATTTTTAAAAAAAATAATAAATAGGTTATCATCCTGGTGCGCTTAATACTCCTCCTTGTTTTGGTTTTTTTTTTTTTTCGGAGGGAGTGCGATCACCTGGTCATCCACGTCAACGGTCAGTATGTCCGAATTTGGCACGCCTTTGTGTTTGCTTCTAGACAGATGACCACTGCGGTAAAGAGCTATATCTATTCGTGGGTAGGTTTTTTTCTTATCTTGTCAATTGTGGCCGGGCAGCGACCTTACAGCCTACTCGTTGTGATTTCTAACTGTTGTGCACAACATGCACACCAGACCTCTTGTAGTTCGCCCTGACCCAAGAAGGTTACATACACGAAATCTCTACCAAGCGTTCAGTTCAGTAATTAAAAACAAGCTAGTTACATATCTTTTACAGGACGTAGCAGTCAACCCCAGTATTTTTTGGCTGTTTGTGATTCCTGAGCAAATTTACGTTCAGTGGTTTTTATTGCTTTCAGAACGACGGGTACTCATACCATTGTACAGAATCCAACGCAAGGCGATCAGCTTCCAAATCGCCCACAGCCTTGTTTCGAATTGCATTCTTAACCCGATCGCCACAGATCCAGCAGTTCAGTATTTACGAGGGGAAAACAATAAAAGTTCCGTCTAGTTCAACCTGCTTCTACACCGTCGGTTAGAATTATCAATATAAGATATAATTGAGGTCCGGTTGTTGTTGTTGTTGTGTGTGTGTGTTCTTGTGTGTGTGTGTGTGCGCGCGCGCGCGTGTGTGTGTGTGTGTGTGGGTTTTGATAATCTCTCCTTTCATTGCTTACTTTCGAGTTTGTCGTAAGCAGGACTGATTATATTTTCCCTTCTATGTATCCAAGAGATCACAGGGGTGCTTTATATCAACTGATACAAACCATTCTTGAAAACAACCTCCTAGCCTTATGCTGAGATCTAAAGCGCTATATTTTGATCCTGAGGGTGAAAGTGTAGTTTCTAAGCCACTGCTATCACATCAACCAAATATACAGTATCCTATATACCATCGCACATATATGCATGTATGCATGTACTTTCCTGTGCGTGCTGTTGGTTTGTCGGTACTGCTGTTTGCTCCACTTTTCACATGGGGCAGTGAGGAACATTTTGTGTGATATTCATTGGCACAGGAACGGAGCATTATGAGGGCGAACCTTTGCTGGGAAGTTGGAAATGCGAATAATGACTAATTAAAAACAAACGACATTGAAATATAGAATACCGTCTCTATCTTAAAAAGTCGCTTAAAAGTCGACAGGATCGACTTCGTTGCAACGGGTTTTTATCCCATTTGACTCAGTCTCTTTCCGCAACACACAGCCGAAAATGTCACACATAGCACTCTGTAGCTTCAGCGACGACCCTCAGGAATTTCCGAAAAACTACACTCATATACCGAAGGACGCGGCCAGGGATCGAACCCACAACCTTTGGAGCTTAACCACTTCGCCACGGAGACACCCAATATCGACTCTATCTACATTACTACGGCCTTGTCAGTGGCGATCGCTATTCGAATTTTTGCATACCGCGTTCAAAATCTGCTGCATACTGCTTCTCGTAAGTCTTTAGCCTGGCCATGAAAAAGTAGGCGGAGAAAAGTTAAATTTGATACATTGCTTATTCCTCCTCAATGTAGCCACTACCTGAATGTTTGCATTTCTGCCATCTATGTGTGACCTTGAAAAATCCTTCAGAATAAAACAACCTATTTTTCGAACTAAACCAGTTAACACAAGCTAGTATGACATCTTTGTCAATGTCAAAAGCGATTTCCTTTCAGCTGTTTTTTTTGTTTTTTTTATATTTGGGAAAAGAAAAATCTGATGGAGCCAAATCTGGAGAATATGGTGGGTGTGGAAGAATTTCAATATTCTAATCGTTGGCAGTTTGCAGCACAAGCTGTGCTTTATGGGAGGGCGCGTTGTCTTGAGGCAAAGGAAGAATTTGCGTACACGCTATCCCTCGTTTCCGGTCACAGCATTTCTTAGTTTGATAAGAAGATCTGCATAGTACTGCCCACTAACCGTGTTGCCGTGAAGCAGGTAATCTTTCAATATGACACCTTTGAGGTCCCCAAAAAACAGTCAGCGCCACTTTTCATGCAGATTTTTGTGCTCTTGGCTTGACATGTGTTGGCGAGCCTGGGGTTTTCCACTGCATGCTGGCAATTTTGCATTCTGGGTCATAATGGTGAATCCAAGTTTCATCTACCGTCACCATGGTCGTCAACATGTTTTTTCGCCCGCCACATGTTGAGCAACTAGCCGCAGCAATCAATCCGTGTTTATTTCTGTTCACATGTCAGCAGGCGCGGAACGCAACGGGCACACACTTTTCTCATGTTCAATCTGTTGTGTAAGATTCTAAAAACTGTACTCTTACTCAGTTTTTCTGAACCCGATGTCTCTGCAATTGCCATTTTCTTGTCCTGGACTATGATTTTCTTCACTTGTGCACCATTTGCATCATTGCACTCTTAGGACGGTTGTCCTGATCTTGGCAGATCAGCAACTTGGGAACGGCCACACTTAAACTGCAAACACCAATTCTTTTACACAAGCATACGAAGGAGAGACTTCCTCAAACACTGGCTCCATCTCCCTGTGTATTTCTGTAGGTGTTTTCTCCCTGTAACATAAAGAATGTTATCACAGTCCTGGCGTCTGATTTCTCCATTGTTCTGACAAACCATTGGTTGTGCAGATCTGGTAAATAGGGTGTGTTGTGCCATGCACCCTATCGGAAAAAACAGTAGAGGAGGGAACTTCATAATTCATATGTCCATTTCAAATTGATTGAGCTATACATATCAATCAATCAATCATGTGCCATGCCGGAAAGCGTGGGCGGTCATGATTCGCCATTTCACTCGATCACCAGAGTCGTGGATCAGCTCAGTGTTCCTGTCTCGTCCATGCCATGTGGCCAAGCCATCCAGGTATTTTCCTCTCGGTCTTCCTCTTGGTCTGTTCCCTTCGATCTTGCCAGCTGTCACTAAGTTCTCCAGTCCATTTCTTCTCATAACATGTCCAAAAAATTTTGACTGTCTACGTCTAATTTCTCTAATCAATCTACGATTTTCATTTGTCTCTTGTAGTACTTGGTCATTGGTTTTTCTATCTGTCCATGGTATTCTTTGCATTTTCCTCAGAAACCACATTTCTGCAGCCATCAGATGTTTTTCAGCTTGACTGCACATTGTCCAAGTTTCACATCCATACAAAAGAACAGGCTCTATGTATCCCCTCAACACTCTTTTTCTCGTTTCAATTGACATCTTTTTATTGGTTAGAATGTTTTTCATCTTGCTAAAGGCTACTTTCGCAATGGCGATTCTTGTTCTAATCTCTTCAAGGCATCTGCCATCAGATGTTATGACTGTTCCGAGATAATTGAACCGATTCACTTGTTGAAGAATATTCCCATTTACTTGTATATTACATTGTGGTACTTCGTTCTTCCTTGTGACGACCATAACCTGTGTCTTCCTACAATTTAATTCCAACCCCAGCTGCTCACTGTGTACAACCACAGCGTCTACTAATTGTTGCAGATCCTGTTCATTGTCTGCAATCAATACTGTATCATCTGCATATCTAATGTTATTTATGTTTCGTCCTCCAATGCTGATTCCATTTAGGTCTTCTACATTTCTGAAAATATTTTCACTGTATAGGGAAAAAAGATCTGGAGACATTACACATCCCTGCCTAACACCTCTCTTAATAGGTTGGTATTGTCCTACTTCATTATCAATTCTTATGGCAGCTTGTTGTTTCCAATATATGTTTTTTATAAGTCTAATGTCTTTCCCATCAATTTGTAGATCTGCAAGCATATCCACAATGTTGACATGTCTAACTCTATCAAAAGCCTTTGTGTAGTCAATAAAGCAAAGATGTATATCCTTGTTTACTTCTAAAGCACGTTCAATAACTGTTCGCAGCATATACACAGCATTTACTGTACCCTTTCCTTCTACAAAACCACATTGTTCTTCCCCTATTTCAGGTTGTATTTTCTTCCTCACTCTTTGCATGATAATTCGTAACAAAATCTTTGTGATGTGACTCATTATACTAATTGTTCTATGTTGATCACATTCTAAGGTTCCTGATTTCTTTGGGATTGCAATAAATACAGAATTACATAATTCAGAAGGTATATCTCCAGTATCATATAATGTGTTCAGCAGTCTAGTGACTTGTTCTAGACCAAATTCTTCTAAAGCTTTAATCATTTCTGTTGTGATGTTATCTGCACCGGGGGCCTTGCCAGCTTTCATATGCTTAAGAACATTTTGAACCTCCATCTTTAAAATTGCTGGTCCTTCATTATTAAATCTAATAGCATACTGTTCCTCTCTGTTATCATTATACAGGTCTTTCACATAATCTGTCCAGACATGTAGAATCTGATCTTTTTCTATTATGATTTTGCCATCTTTAGTTTTTAGACAGCCTGTTGATGTACTTGTTCTTTTATTAGTAAGCTCCTGAATTCTTTTGTGTACTAATTTGGTATTTTGACTGTTGTGTTGTTTTTCAATTTCTAAGCACTTTTCCTCAAGCCATGATTCTTTTGCCTTCCTACATAATATTCTGACTTGTCTGTGAATTTCTTCATATTTGGCAGGATTATTTTTGTTGAGTCTTCTTGTTTCCATTAAGTGTAAAATTTCCTCAGTCATCCATTTCTTACGACCCACCTTCTTTAATTTTGGAATAGTTGTTTCTGCAGCCACATTGATTGAATTCTTTAACATTTCCCATTGATCATCCACATCCTGGAATAGGATCTCTAGATCAGACAATATTTCAAATCTGTTCTGTACTTCTATGTTGAATTTGTTTTGTATTTCCTTGTCATTACTCAATGTACACAAATCATATTTAGTGTTCCCTGTTGTGTACTTGACTTTCTTCAACTTTATCCTCAATGTTCCTGTGAGTAATCTGTGGTCACTATAACAATCAGCACTGGGAACTGTTTTTGCTATTGTTAGGGCGTTTCTAAATCTTCTGCTAATGAGAATGTAGTCAATCTGGTTTCTAATCCTGCTATCAGGACTCCTCCATGTCCATAATCTTCTAGGGTGTTGTTTGAAATAGGTGTTTCCTACAATCATTTCCTGTTCTTTTGCCCACTCTACTAGTCTGTATCCTCTTTCATTTCTCTCTCCTAAACCATAGTTTCCTACTGTGTATCTATCCCCTTGATTTCCTACTTTTGCATTGAAGTCCCCTATTATGATGTTTATTTCTGAATTTTTACATTTCTTTAAGGCAGACTCTATGTCATTATAAAATTCCTGTACACTATCTTCACTAGACTCTCCTGTTGGGGCATATACTTGAATAACATTTATGTTAAAAGGTCTGCCACTCAATTTAACTAGTAATACTCTGTCCGACACGGCCCAATATCCCTGAACAGACGTTGATGTTTTCAGGTCCAAAATTATTGCCACTCCCCTATGTCGATCCTCACCTCCAGAATAAATAATCTTAAAATCTTTATGTATCTTGATGCCTGCTCCTGTCCATCTCGTTTCGCACATACCTAATATATTAATTTTTTCTCTTTGAATTTCTTGTGTTATGTTCTCTAATTTTCCGTCGTTGTTTAACGTCCTAACGTTCCATGTTCCTAATTTTAATGTCTCTGTCCTTGTCTTGCGATGATCAGTCTTTAAGCGAATCATAATAAACTAGGCAATTTCAAAGAGGTAGTTTGCCGTTGCTTTCCTCTATGGCAGTGACCATACTGGCCGGGTGACCGCAATCAGTGTCTCTCGAAAGAGAGAAAGCTTGCCGTCGCGAAACTCGAGACCATAACCAACAAATATCTGTCGGCTGCCCTCATAATTTCATCCACCACCTGCCTTCCGTGGCTTCTTTTGAACACTTCCAATTAACGAACACGAAATAACATCACATAATCCAAAGGAAAAACACTATCCACACGAATTTCACGGGAATTTCCATAGGGAATCCACAGAAAAACACTGAACAGCTTCCTCCTCAAGACAACGGGTCATCGCGTCGCCATTATACCGGAAGCTATACATATGCAAAACTAAAATTATTTCCGCCTAATCCTTCATGATTAGGCTAAAAAAATTATGAGAAGCCTCTTGTGTGTGCATATATATATAATGTTGAAATTTTTTCCGCCTAATCCTTCATGGTTGCGCTAAAAAATTATTAGAAGCCTCTTGTGTGTGCGTATATATATATATATATATATATATATATATATATATATATATATATATATATATATATATATATATATATATATATATATATATATATATATCATCATCATCATCATCATCAAGTTCCGTGCCGGCTGGCGTAGGTGTTCATGGCTCTCCACAGATCTCGGTCTTTGGTGTTCTTTATCAACTCTGCTGATGATATTCCTCCATGCCACCGTCTCAATCCGTCCAGCATCATTTCTCTTGGTTTGCCTCTGCCTTTCTTCCCCTCGATCTTTCCAGTTGTCACGATGTTCTCCAATGCCTCTCTTCTCATCACATGACCAAAGAAAGCTGTTTGTCTCTTTCTTATTGTTGTATATAGTGTTCTAGTTTCATTAGCCTCTTTCAGGCAATCGTTGTTAGTTACTCTGGCAGTCCAAGGAATTCGCAACATTCGTCTTAAAAACCACATCTCTGTTGCTTCTAAGTTCTTCCTAATTTGTTCATTTACATTCCAAGATTCGCTGCCATACAGCAAAACTGGTTCTATATAGCATTTTAGCACTCTCTTTCTTACATTCATTGATAGCGACTTATTGCATAAGATACTCTTCATTTTCTGAAATGCGGCTTTTGCCTGCCCTATTCTGCTCTTAATCTCTGTTGTACATCTTCCATCCGATGTTATAAGTGCCCCTAGGTATTTAAAATTATCCACTTGGTTGAGAATTTCCCCTTCTATTTCTATGTCACATTTTGGTGTCCCCATTTTCTTTGATATCACCATTGTTACTGTTTTCTTGATATTCAAGGAGAGTCCTTTCTGTGCACTCTCTGATACTACAATGTCCAATAATTGTTGTAGGTCTGTTGCATTATCCGCCACCAATACTGTGTCATCTGCATAGCGTATATTGTTTATATTATATCCTCCGATTAGTATTCCTGGCTTCTCTTTGATCTCTCTCATTATTACTTCGCTATATAGGGAGAAGAGATCGGGTGACAAGACACACCCCTGTCGTACTCCTAGCTTTATCTGTTCGTAACTACCTCTTTATTTCCCATTTTAATTGCTGCTACTTGGTTCCAGTATATATTCTTTATTATTCTTAAATCTTTCCCATCAATGTTGATATCTTCCAACATTTTAATCAGCTCATCATGTTTTACTTTATCAAATGCCTTAGTATAATCTATGAAGCATAAATATATGTCCCTCTGTTTCTCTATTGACCTTTTAATTAGTGTTCGTAATATATATATTGCATTGTTTGTACCCTTTCCTTCCATAAAACCGTACTAATTTCCATTTTTATTTTCTTCCTTGTTCTTCTCATTATAATTCTGAGTAGAAGCTTAGTGACATGGTTTATGAGGTTAATTGTACGAAAATCTTCACATTCAATTGCTCCTGGTCTCTTTGGTATTGCTATAAATACAGATTTTACCATATCGCTCGGTAAATATCCACTGTTGTAAATATCATTCAGCATTTTGGTTAATATATCTACCCCAAATTCTCCCAATACTTCTAATTCTTCTACTGTGATTTCATCTGGCCCAGCTGTTTTTCCTTTCTTCATATGTTTCATAGCGTCAGCGACTTCTTCTTTTAGAATAGGTGGGCCTTCTAAGTTACTTTCTTCTGTTAATTCTGTCCTTTCTCCATTATATAATTCTCTTATATATACTCATTCCACCTCTTCATTATAGCACCTTCCTCCAATAATATCTTTCCTGTTTTTGATTTCAAACACCCTGTATTTATTCTTATTTTTCTTCCTGTGAGCTCACTGATTTGTCTGTGCATACTTTTTTGATCTTTAATGGAATTTAATTCAATTTTTTGCATTGCTCGTTTAACCAACTTTCTTTTGCCTTCACACATTTATCTCTTATTTCTTTATTTATCTTAGCATACTCTTGTTTGTCATTTTTATTCTGTTTCCTTTTGTCCATCAGCATTAAGATTTCTTCATTCATCCATTTTTTCTTAGCTTTTTGGCTTCTCTCCGGTAATATTTCTTTGCTAGTTTGATGAATGGAGTCCCTTAACATTTCCCATTGATCATTTATACTCTGTATTTTAGCTATTGCATTGTACCTATTTTTCACAGTCACTCTGTATTGTTCTTGAATTTCTTTATCTACTTTCAGAACCTCTTTATTAAGTCTCAGGTTCTTAACCATTTTTTTCCCTCTCTTTAATCTTACTTTTATTTGTCCACATAGTGGTACATGATCACTATTACCGTCAGCACCAGGCATTGTCTTTACATTAATTAATGCATTTCTAAATCTTTTATTAATAAGTATGTAGTCAATTTGGTTGCGTATTTTCATATCAGGGCTTTTCCATGTGTATAGTCGTCTTTTATGGTGTTTAAATCATGTGTTTCCAATTATCATATCATTAATATTTGCCCATTCTATTAGTTTCTCTCCTCGTTCATTTCTTTACCTAAACCTTAATTCCCCACTATATCCTCTATTTTTCCCTTTCCTACTTTTGCAATAAAATCTCCCAGTATTATTTTTATTTCTTGTGATCCAATTTGAGCTATTGCCATTTCTATTTCATCGTAAAAGTGTTGTATTTCTTCTTCACCACTGCTTGTTGTTGGTGCATATACTTGTATAATATTTATATCTATTGGTTTGCCTTTGATTTTGACCATTATAACTCTATCTGAAATACACCAGTATCCATTCATAGATTTGGCTGTTTTTTCATCAAATATTATTCCTACACCCTTTTCATGTGTGTCCCCTCCAGAATAAATTATTGTGTGTTTGTCAGTTATAATTTTGCCAGATCCCTTCCATCTCATCTCACTTATGCCTAGTATATTCATTTTCATGTTTTCCATTTCTCTTAGAACATTGTTTAACTTTCCTAGCTCATTTAATGTCCTAACATTCCATGTTCCTACTCTAAATTTATTTAGTTTAGTTATAGTTATAGTTTTGCCATCAGTAGCTGGATGACGGTCTGGTGTCACCTGTGGCTCATGACTGTCCCTACCGGACGAGGATGTCCAAAGACAGCCATTAACGTCATTTACTATTTCTGAAATGTGTGTCGCCATGAAATCTTGGTAAGATAATGTGGTGGTTTCCCCTTACCTTCCACATTCACATGGTGGTCTTTTAACTCTGCCTTTGACAACCATTTCCGACTGTCAGGACAAGTGAGTGCCCTGCTCTGCTCAGCTGCAGAGTTGTCCACTTATTCCGGTGGATACTCGGTCCCCAGAGCTGTGTTAGCCACACCGTAGCGTGTGTATATATATATAATGTTGAATTTTAAACCCTTACAGCAGCGCAGCAATAGATGGTATAGTTAGTTGTTAGTTCCCGTACAGGATAGTAGTGGCGTGTCCATTCTCAGTGGTGACTAGGTGGTTATCTTATTGTTATCGGCTCATTTTTGTCAATGGATGCTTGACAAAAACGAGATGCATTGGCCAGCCTGTCAGTCTGTTCATTTTATCGGACATACGTATGCCCTATAACTTTCTGGACATTGCGTGGAAAGGTCAGTGGTGATGATTAGAACTGTTTACCTTAGTTTTTGCTCAATTACTTGGGTATTTGATAATTTTTGCCCCATTGTAGTTTACTTCAACGGGTCACTTGCCTACTACGGGCTGACTATTTGCTTTTTTGGCATAGCATATGTCTACTCATTTACATGTGATGACTGCTGTGTATGGGCATTTCTTAGATCAACAAAATAACATGCTACGCCCAAGTGAATCACAATAGAGAGGTCTGTTCTTTATTCATTTCTGTCCCAGTCTATTGCAATTTTAACATAATAACACTATGTTCCAGAGTAACAACTTTGAAATGATGTATTAACAATGGTTCACACGTAACACTAATAATACGTGACACAAATAGAGCGTGACATTAATAAAACGTGCACTAATGCAAAATTAAATCAAGAAATATAGCAGGCAGTGATCTGTTTTGTTTTTCCGTGCGCAATCCTTTGGAAACTGGACACATATTCTTTGACGTGAAAACCGATGAACTTGTGTACTTGTAACTAACGTTAAGATACCATTATACAGTTGAACTATATTATACATTGGTTTGTCACACGAACGCAGAAGAGGAAGAAGATTGGTTTGTCTGTTTTTTTTTTTTTTGTTTTTTGTGTTACAAGAACTCTCGTTGATAAAAGATACAATGCCTGGTCTAGTAATAGTTACAAACAATACAGTCCACCAACTAAGTAACAACCCATCTTATGATAAACACGTGCAAGAGTTTATCCCTGAGGAAATATACGTCACTAGTTCAGCCAGGAAAATAGCTGAAATATGCATCGACTTAACTATCTCATATATCATTTCCTTCGTTGGCGCCATCACCAATATTCTGGTCATCGTGGTATTCGCGAAGCAAAAGTTCAAGGACAGCGTAGCCGTTTCCATGACGGCAATTGCTGTCTGGGACTTCATCAAGTGTTTAGGCTGTGCCTTACAAAGAATGGCAGGCCCTATTAGTTTGTGGGACCAGGCACAAGCCGAGAGCTGGACAAATATTTCTTTAGTTGTCTTCACTCTGTACACATGCTTTGCCACTTACGTATCTATTGTTCTGGCTGCTTATGTGGCTATTGAGAGATGCTTGTGTGTCAGTATGCCATTCCAGGCTAAATGGTTAATTACCCCTAAAAGCTCTTTCATTATCTGCTTCTTTATTTCTCTCTTCGTTTTCGGCTGGTTTTCAGTCATGTTCTGCGTTTATGATATCATATGGGTGTACAGCCGTCACTACAACAAAACAATCGCCATCTATGTCAATAACGACTTCTTTCATCAACACAAGGGGCCAGTATTTCTCTTCTACAACCTCTCCGGGATCATCTTGCCCGTGATGTGTTTTGTTGTCATTGTCATCTCTACGGCTGTTATCTTCTACCATCTCCGGAAGTCGTCCAAATTTCGAACAGGAAGCACACAGCAATCTGAGTCACAGTCAAGTAAGTAGAAGTTTCATCATGTCTTTTTGTTTGCAGGTAGGAAACATATAATTGTCGATATATTGTTCAGTAAAAGTAGAATATGGTCAAAGTGCCAATGAAGAACTCGTGGAGAGAAATAAACAGATGCCAGTGAATCAAGAGGTGTTGACGTGCTGGTGTTGGATAGGACATAATTTGAGAAAACCTTATAACAGTAGACAGATGCCAACACCGTGGCGAAGGGGTTACGGACACAGTTCCTAACTCCGCATACCGCGTTCGAAACGCAGCTGCGAGCGATTTGGCAGCAGACCGCCTTGGGTTGTGTTTTTTTTATGACATGGTATGAACGCCGGTTGTTTAGAAAGCAATGGCAAACTACTGAACGTACAAGAGATCATAAACAACCACAATGCTGCCGTTGACGTCCTTTAAAGGATATGCAATGAACATTTTTTTTTTCGGAAAGTCATGCACGGGAGAGGATCAACAGACGAACTGATCAATGCCGTCGGAGATCGCAATTTATGCAGGGGTATGATTGCCCACGCCAGGCGGCAAGGCATTGGATGATGAGGATAACTAGACACCCCCTTTTCTGCAGCCCACTGGATGAACGACATAACGGGAGACCTACAACAAACGGAGAAGAGAATTAAAGGCACATGAACAATTTGGGGAAGTCAAAGACAGTGATACGATTGATTGCAAAGATGGGTCGGTTATTTAGGTACGTTATTTTTTATGATTATTATCGAAACTCTGACAGGCGGACAGAAAGAGCAATACTTTGCTGATCCGGCAGCTTCTGCATCTTGTCTTGTTCCAGATGTATTGGTGTTATCTTTCCTCTGGAGTAAACTAGTCAGGCCGAGAGAAGGATCATGGTGCATGGCATGGACAATACATGGTCTCTACAATTCAGCGCAAGCTTTGTACGCATTAGGAGGCAGAATACCAAAACACACTTTTTGGGGGTAAATTACAGGTGGGTTAAAGATCTTTGGGGCGAACTCTACTACGATGCAAAGATATGTGTAAGCGAGAATTTATTGATAAAGGCGTTAATATTGCACTTTGGGAGCAAGTGGCTGCTGATCATGTTGCATGGAAAACAAAGATCAGAAATGGAATTAAAGACAAAGGAGAAAGTGATTGCAGATAGGTCATACACTGAGCGTGTGAGACCTAAGATGGTGAATGACGGTGGAAATGACCATGTGTTCACATGCAAACATTGTATCATTGTGGACGAACATTTACAGCTCGAATCGGTGTGATTAGTCATATTCGCCACGGCCATGGGTTTTTTCTGTTATGCCTTTTTGAAGAACAATGTAACAAACTATCTCTGCCAAGACGGCAAGGTGCCAGTAAATTAGTATTATTATTATCATCATCATTATTTTATTGTTATTCTTGTTATAATAATAATAATTATTATTATTACTGTTAATCTCTTCTTCTTCCCACCCTGGAGCCTCCATGGCGAAGTGCTTAAACCGCCTGCCTCACGCTTGTGGTTTCGATTCCGGGCTACTTCGTTCAGTTCACGTGTGCAGTTTTTCAGGATACTCCAGGGGGTCGTCGGTGGAGCTACGGAGGTAGTGCTTTGCGTGACCCCTTCGGTAGGACGCCTTGTGGGAAGAAACCAAGCAATAGCCGATCAAACCTGGTGCAATGAAGTCCCTCTTACCTCTTCAACCTTGCTTTTTTAAATCTCACTCTCCTTCATCATCTTACCCTGAATAGTTTGCATACTACTTTCAGACTCTGCTGTTATAACCATTGTCATATTTCTGAATATTTATATTTCATCTTACAATATTAACTCTCTTAAGCTGCTCGATGTTTCCGTGTGCGTGTGTGTGTGTGTGTGTGTGTTTTGTGTGTGTGTGTGTGTATGAGTGTGTGATCAAGTGCCTTGCCAGCCGGCAGAGGCCTTCATGTCTCTCCAAAACGTAGTCTTTGGTGTGTTAGATCAACTCTGCTGATGATATTTCTCCATGCTACTGCCTCAGTCCATCAAGCAGCATTGGATGGTCTATCTCTGCCTGCATTCCCCTAGATCTGTCCAGTTGTCACGATGTTCTACATCGCATCTTTTCTCATAAAGTATTGTGTCTCCTTCTTACTGTTGTATATAATGTTGTCGAGACATTCGCAGCATTCGTCTCCAGAACCACATCTCCGTTGCTGCAAAGGTTTCTCTAATTTGTTAATTTACCTTCCAAAATTGAATGTCATACAGCAAAAAGGGATGTGTTTCTGTTCTCTTTAGTGCATCTTCCACATATGCATGTGTGTGTATATATATATATATATATATATATATATATATATATATATATATATATATATATATATATATATATATATATATCATCATCATCATTGGCACCTTTCCGTCTTGACAGACGATAGTTTGGTACATTGTGCTTCAAAAAGGCTTAATAACTGTTATATGGCAATAACTACGATCCATGGCGGTGGCGAGTGTGGCTGGTAAGGCCAATTCTTGCTGCAAATGTTTGCCCACAGTAGGTGCATGTGAAAACATGGTCATTTCCACCATTTTGCACCATCTTACGTCTCTCACGCTGTGTGAGTGCTTTATCTGCAATCATTTTCTCTTTTGTCTTTATTCCATTTCTGATAGTTGCCCT
Source organism: Cepaea nemoralis (assembly GCA_014155875.1). Classification (NCBI taxonomy): domain Eukaryota; kingdom Metazoa; phylum Mollusca; class Gastropoda; order Stylommatophora; family Helicidae; genus Cepaea; species Cepaea nemoralis. The sequence goes on from JACEFZ010002414.1 coordinate 77,548, forward strand.
CCATGCAACACGTTCAGCGTGATTTGTGATTTTGTCTTGACACTTAATACCAAGTATTCTTCGCAGACACCGCATATGAAAGTTGTTTAAACGTTTCTCTTGGCGTGAGTAAGTTGTCCATGTTTCACTGCCATAAAGAAGAGTACTAAGGACACAGGCTTGGTAGACGAGGACTTTTGTTTTGGCAGTAAGCTTCCTGTTCTCCCAGACTCTTTTTGCTAACATGTTCATTGTTGTTGCTGCCTTGCCAATCCTGATGTTGATTTCCTGATCGAGGGATAATTTGCTATTTACCTCTGATCCTAGATATGTAAAATGGTCTACTATATCCAGTTCGGCGTCGTCAATAAAGATTGATGGTACACCATGTGCACCTTGTGACATAATCTGTGTCTTCTTTTTGTTAATTGTTAAACCAAATTCAGAACAAGCATTGGAGAATGCAGATAGTAGATGTTGTAATTCTTCCTCAGAGTGGGTCGTAATTGCAGCATCATCCGCAAAAAGCAACTCTCTGATTAGTACCCTGCTAATTTTGGTCTTGGCCTTCAATCTCTGAGCATTATAGAGGCCACCATCTGAGCGTGAGTGAATGTATATACCGTCATCCTGATCACGAAAGGCATATTTCAGTAGAAGTGAAAAGTATATCCCAAAGAGGGTGGGGGCTAGTACACAACCTTGCTTAACTCCACTCTTGATTTCAAACTCTTCTGAAGTTGAGCCATCAAACTTGATTTTACACTTCATGCCTGTGTGGAACGATTCCACAATGGACAGAAGAGTTGGTGGACAGCCAATCTTCTTAGTGCTTTGAACAGACCCTCACGACTGACCAAATCGAATGCCTTTGTGAGGTCGATGAAGGCAATAAACAGTGGCTGATTTTGTTCCCGGCATTTTTCTTGCATCTGACGCAATGAGAATATCATATCAATGGTAGACCGGTTCTGACAGAAGCCGCACTGTGATTCGGGGTAGACTTGATCTCCCAGGACTTGAAGTCTGCGCAGGACAATTCTGGCAAATACTTTCCCAACAATACACAGAAGTGAGATACCCCTATAGTCGCTCCGATCTCCCTTGTTCTTGTACAGCGTTATGATATTTGAATCTTTGAAGTCCTGTGGGACTTGTCCTTCTCGCCAGCATAGCTCTATTAGCTGGTGGATCTGTAGAGCGAGTGTGTCTTGCCCACTCCTGATTACCTCTATTGGAATCCCATCCTTACCTGGAGCCTTGCCAGATGCAAGCTCATTTATAGCACACTTAACTTCTGTTATAGTGGGAAGTGTGTCCAGGTGGTCAAGAGTTGGCAGGGCCTCTATGGCGTTGAGGGCATCATCCACTAGCTTGGTCTCACTTGAGTAAAGCTCTAAATAGTGCTCGACCCATCTATCCATCTGCTGTTTCTTATCAGTGATGATTTCTCCAGTCAAGGTTTTCAGCGGTGCACTTCTTTTGATCATTGGACCACAGGCTTTCTTTATCCCTTCATACATGCTTCTGATATTTCCCTTATCACTTGCGATTTGAATGGACTCACATAACTTGATCCAATAGTCATTCGCACACTGCCTGGCAGCCTTTTGTACATCCTTCCTCGCTTGCTTCAGCTCACTCAGAGCGTTACGCGTTGGTCTTTCCTTGTTTCTTAAGAGAGCTATCTTCTTTTATCAATCAAGGGCTGCAGTATCTGGCTGTTTGCCGCAAACCAGTCCTGCCTCTTATGATCCACAGTGCCGTAAACCCCTACCGCTGTTTTATAAATAGTTTCCTTAAGTTTACTCCATTTATCATTTACTATACATTTTCTGATGTATCATTGAAAGCGTCCTCAAGTTGCTGTTGAAATTCAAAGCACTTACCAGGATCGTGAGTGTTAATAATATTAATCCTGGGGCTAGACTTGTGTTTAGCTGTGTAGATTCTCTTTGGTCTCAGTCTAACCCTTGCAACAACCAAAGAATGATCTGTATCACAGTCAGCACTGTGGTAACTTCGTGTTAATGATGTATGGTTCAGATGTTGTCTCCGTGTGATAATGAAGTCCAGCTGATGCCAATGGCCGGATCTTGGATGTTTCCATGTGACCTTATGCATCTCTTTTGTTTTAAAAAAGGAGTTTGTAATACATAGATCATTTCTAGTGCAATGCTCCAGCAGCCTTTGCCCATTATCATTCATGCGACCGATGTTGTATTTTCCAAGGCACACTGGCCATGAACTCGAGTCCTTGCCCACACGAGCATTGAAATCACCGAGCATATAAATGTAGTCGGATTTTGGAACTGCCTTGATCGCAGAGTCTAGCTGCTCATAGAACGTATCCTTCACATCATCAGAGGAAGTGGGTGTCGGTGCATATGCAGTGAGAATGGTGGCAAATCCACAAGAGGTTGCCAAGCGCAGTGATAATAATCTTTCATTACCTCCAGCTGGGATATCAATCATTCCCAGTAGCGAATTCTTCACTGCAAAGCCCACACCGTGTTGCCTTTTTTCTGCCTGCCCTCTTCCCTTCCAAAAAAAGGTGTAATTGTTTTCCCTGAGTGACCCTTCCTCAGCGAGGCGAGTCTCCTGCAGGTCAGCAATATCAATGTTAAGACGATTAAGTTCAGCATCAATCACAGCCGTTTTTCTCACATCGTCAATATTTGTCAAGTCAGTGGAAAATCCTGGACACATGGTTCTCACGTTCCAGGTTGCAAGCCGTAGCTTGAGGTTTCTATTATTCTTTTTATTAGTACCTGGTGCATTGGTTTTACAGCCTTCGTATCAGATTTTGTCCTAGCCCCAAGCACCCATTCGCAGCATTCGTCTCCAGAACCACATCTCCGTTAATAATGCAGCAACGGAGATGTGGTTCTGGAGACGAATGCTGCGAATGGTGCATTGGTTTTACAGCCTGCGGTTCAGATTTTGTCCTAGCCCCAAGCACCCATTGAAGCAGGCAGGCTGTGGCGGATCAGCACCCAATTGGCCGGGGGCTGCCCAGCTTGAGGCGGGCGGTAGCTGATCAGTGACACCTGTAGTTGTCTCCCACCGTCAGAGGCAACGCGTGGCGCCCCATGTCTACGCCAACTGACAAGGACTTATAACCCGTAACAGTTGCCTCTCGCTTTGATTCCGAGACCGGTTAAGACCAGGGATGGAGTTATTGCCTCTCCGTAGCACAAAGCCTGGGCTAAAATAAAGAAACCATGTGTTGCCCATGCAGCATGATCCCTCTCTCGGCCTGCCTAGTTCACTCCAGAGGAAAGTTAACACCTATACATCTGGAACAAGACAAGCTGCAGAAACTGCCGGATCAGCAAAGCAATGCTCTAACTGTCCGCCTGTCGGAGCTTCGATCCTAGACCAGCTGCCAACCAAGGCTTAGGGCCTGGTCTGCCCTGCCATGACTTATTTTGTCTTTGGGTTGCATTTCCTCGCACCAGGATAAGGCTAGTACCCTCCCAATTGCGCTCTTCCGCCCGAAGCCGTTGGCACAATGTGGGTGTCGGGTTTGGTAAGCGCCGCCCAACATTCGGCGCTGACAGAAAGCAATGAATGATATGATATATATATATATATATATATATATATATATATATATATATATATATATATATATATATATATATATATATATATGTATGTGTGTGTGTGTGTGTGTGTGGTGTGTGTGTGTGTGTGTGTGTGTGTGTGTTCTTGAAATGTTCTTTGACAATGTGGGCAAATAATGCTTGACGTTCCAGGAAGAGCATCTCCTGCAATCGTTTTTCTGAGAGCCTTTTCTTCACGGCTCTTGCAGTCGTGCTTGCTTCACAAGTGACTGCACCCTTGAACAGTGATGCACGTCACAAACTTGGGTCTTTTGCAGCAGTCTCTCGGGTGTCGAGATGACTTCCAAAAGCTTTCAGTGAGATTTTCAGAGTGTCTTTAAAGCGCTTCCTCTGGCCGCCTTGGGAGCGTTTATCACAACGCAGCTCACCGTAAAAAATTCGTTTAGGGAGCCTGTGATCTGGTATGCGAGTCAAGTGACCAGCCCAGCTAATCTGATTATTCATTAGTGTGGATACTGGGCATGGACGCTCTTTCTAGAACTTCAGGGTCTGGGATTTTGTCTTGCCATTTAATCTCCAATAGCTTCCCAAGGCAGACTGTGTGGAAGTGGTTTAATTTTCTAGCGTGTCGCTGATAAACAGTCCAGGTTTCACAAGCATATAGCAGTGTGGATAATAAATACAACTGCTTTGTAGATTTTCAGCTTTGTTTGCAGGCTATTCCATTTGTGTCCCATAATTCTTGTACTGTCTGCCATATCATCATGTTCCATGCTGGTAAGCGTGGGCGGTAATGATTCTAGATTTCACTCGATCACCAGAGTCGTGTATCAGCTCAGTGTTCTTGTCTCGACCATACATCGTGGCTAAGCCATCAAGGTATTTACTTTTCTGCACTCTCTTTTTTCTCTTCCCCTCGATCTTGCCATATATATAATCCGCCTCTGCATGTTGAAAATATCGGATGATAAAATACATCCTGTTGTAATGCCTCTTTCAATGTTTCTGAATTTGTTAACTTCTTCTTTGTATCTAATGACAGATTCTTGCGTAAGGTAGTGATCAGATTGCAGTCATGTCATGTCTTAGTTCAACTCAACTCATCTGAGCTAAGTTTTACTCAACGCAATTCATTTCGCAATATCTTCAGATATTTTACGTCTGTACTGAGTTCATAAAAAATATTGCGGAAAGCTTTCGATATTTCATATCATCAAACGTGTTTGGATAATCTATAAATTATCATAACGATTCTTCTGCACATATAAACATCTTCAAATGAGCAGAAAAGAAGAAAAAAAAACATGTATACTTTGTTCCTTTATCTGCGGCAAATTAACATTGAGTTTCTGACATTTCTGGTCATTGTGCATTTCTTATCCTTTCCATTTCTAATTTTTATTAAAAATTACGCCTCTGCTGCGATCTAACTGCTGCTATTTATTTATTTATTTTATTTTATTTTTATTTTTTATTTTGCGTTCACTCACTTTGAACTCAAGCACAATCCATGCACATGCTCCTACCTATAGTAGTTGCCACTACTGGAGAGTGCAGTGGATGATTTTGAATGTGGATTTGCTTTCCCCTTTACCAGTGTCCCTCGCCATCAGGCGAATCCCCTCCGACTTATGGTGTAATTTCTTGTAATTTACGTCACCAAGTCAAGGACGATAAGTCAACATTTTAGACTCAATGACCAGTATAGGAGTTGAACTCCGCTTGCCATCAACACAATGGAAGTTTAAGAACGAGCGCTATTCGGTCACGCTGACATTACTGCTATATTTACCTGTTCTATTGAGACATCACAAGCCATTATTCATCTCATCTCATCATCAGTCCGTTTATACTTCTTAGTTTTTCTACGAGCAGTATGAAGATCCCATGCTGGCTTGCTAGGCTAGTCGCAGGTTTAGGACAAATATCTGACCGTAGGGAGTCCATGCCCAATGGCGAGACATATCCCTGTTAACCCATGACCTCGCGGTCATTGTTTCCCAGTCTGCACCACGTGGAGGTGGGGTTGACTTGTGTAGTCTGCGGGTCATCGGCAGGGTACTAATTTTCACTCCCCTTCCCCCCCCCCCCTTGGAGAGGCTAGCGGGTCATCGGCAGGCTACTAATTTTCACTCCCCCCCCCCCCCCAGGAGAGGCTAGCCGATCCTAACCCTGCTTGCTGCAGGGCCAGACGCAGTCTACACCTTGCAGACCACAAGCCATTATTAACTATAGATAGTAAGCGGGTTATTTTGCACTACTATAAAAATCATAAATACGCATCTAATTTCAGAAAACCACATCTCCATAAGAGATAGACAAGTGGTCAAGATGCTACTTGTGGTCATCGGTGTCTACGTCATCTGTCTGACTCCAAGGATCGCTGCCTACTTGGCGAAATATTTCGTCTATGAGTTCTACTTTCTCAGACGGCTACACAACCTGCTCATGGTTGTGGCGTACATTGTCATTATCTTTGACTTGATAAATGCCGCCATTAATTTGTTTATTTTCCTGGCAATGAGTACTTCTTTTAGGGCGACGTTCTTGGAAATACTTCCGTTGTGCAACAGGCTGTTCCACGCTTAACAATTTACCTGCGAAAAGTACTTGTGACTACATGTGTGCATTGTTTGAACTAAAGTATTCTTCGCTTATTCACTTCTTATGATATAATTAGTCTTCAGTACGCACCTGACGAGACGCTGCGAAATATGTCAGTCAATGAATCTAGATACATATTGTTTGGCGTTTTTGCGCTTAAATACTTAGTTTCATGTCCGTTACATGACGTCACAATCAGCCCCAATATATCTTGACTTCTTGTGATTTTTAAGGCAATTTTACGTTCTGTAGTTTGTCATTAGTGTAGGGATAACTACTAAAATTAGCTGAATAGAAAAGAATTAATTAGTTGGGACATTTATTTAGAATAGAACAAGATCAACTAGCGGCTACACCGCTCTGTGTGAGAACTTCTGGATACAGGGCGAGAGAGGCAGAAAGGCAGAAAGGGTTGGCTAGATGAAGTAAAGAAGACATTGAAGAGATCAAATACGATGTTAGTAAAAGCAAGAAGACAAGGGAAACACAGAAAATTACATTTCTCCCACTCTGCGACGCTTAACAACCAAAGCAGTAGGACAAAAGAAGAAAGAAAAAGAAATATATCGGGGCATTGTGAAATGTGTTCACGACACTTCGGTTACAGTGCCGGCTGCTGCACGGTAGTAAATCAAACTGCTACATCTTCAGACCTGGTCGGAAATGGAAGCACTCATAATTTAGCACACCGACACTAAGTAATAGTTCATTTTCACGAAACTTATTTATTGCTTCAATTGTTCAAATGTCCATATTTTATTATCATTTAAATAATTGTCATCATAATTTTTATTATCATTGACAACATCATCATTAGCATCATAGTTGTCGATATCATTATGCCATTATCACTATCGTGTGGTCGCCATTGTTATATTAAAATAGATATCGTCATCAACCAACTTGTTAGCAAGTTTACGTGTAGATTGAGTTTTATGGCATACCTGAGTGCTTAACATTTTGGCAGAGTGAAGTTATTTGTTGTTGGCTGAACATCAACTTAAGACTTTCTAGTCGTGTAGCAGGTTTTACTCAGATATGACTGAGCTACCTTCTGACAATAGACTACTTGCTTGTTAGCGATAAATGTTGGGCGCCGCTCACCAAACCCGACACCCCACATTGATTCGGGCTGATTAGCGCAACTGGGAGGTTACCAGTCTTTCCCTATTACGAGGAATTGCAAACTAAAGACTAAACGTCATTGCATGGCAAATTAGGCTTTAAGCCTTGGTCAGCAGCTGGTCTAAGATCGAAGCGTCGACCTGGTGGGGAGTTAAGAATATTGCTTTGCTGATCCGGCAGAGTCTGCAGCTTGTCTAGTTCCAGACGTATTCACCCTACCTGTCCTCTGGAGTAAACTAGACAGGCCTAGAGAGGGATTAGGCTGGATTGGCAACACATGGTCTCTAAATTCAACTTAGGCTTTTGTTCTATGGAGAGGTATAACTCCATTTTACAACATACCGTCTATCAAGTTGGAAAGGTGCCAGTCAGGAAGGTTTTAGTGATAACTACACACATAGAATGTGTAACCCGTGTTAGTTAGTTGCATATCATTTACAGGACGTAGCAGTCTACCCCAGCATTTTGTGGCTGTTTGTGATTTCTGGGCAAGTTTACGTTCAGTAGTTTGCCATTGCTTTCTTAACGACAGGGACCCATAACATATCATATAAAACCAACGCAAGGCGGTCTACGGCATTGAATTAGCTAGTCCATGCTGTTGACAACCTACCAACTTAGTGGTAGATTCAGCTGTCTTTAGTAGCCGCTCAGGTATGTGGAAGCTACTTGGTATAGCTCACTTATTTGTTGTGTTTTAACGTTGTTTATTTGATCTATATGTTGGTGAGATTGCAATACATATTCGATTTTAATAAAGAATGTGTATTGTGTCCTTATTTAATTTGTTTCTTTCTCAGTTTAATTTTTTGGTCTGGTATGTCGCTGGCATTGTACCCGGCTATTATTTTTTCACCGATATGGCTGTAAAGTGCCTTTTTAAGTATTTATCTGATGGCATATTTCTCGATTTACATACATTTTAACCTTCTTCTAACTATATCTTTGTCTTCTTTATTTCCTTTCTTTTATTCCCTTGTCACACACAACACATTAAAAAAAAAAAGAGAGATATACTGACATATATACTCACCTGGGAGAGAGTGTGGGTTTATCTATTATTCGCCACATAATCACTTCGTCTCGATTTACATACATTTTAACCTTCTTCTAACTATATCTTTGTCTTCATTATTGCCTTTCTTTTATTCCCTTGTCACACACAACACATTAAAAAAAAAAAGAGATATACTGACATATATACTCACCTGGGAGAGAGTGTGGGTTTATCTATTATTCGCCACATAATCACTTCGTCTCGATTTACATACATTTTAACCTTCTTCTAACTATATCTTTGTCTTCATTATTGCCTTTCTTTTATTCCCTTGTCACACACAACACATTAAAAAAAAAAAGAGATATACTGACATAGGATGAGCCCTGAGGGGCAACGAATACAAACAGAAAAAAATATTAGACAATAAGGAAATCCATTCGAGAAAACACGCTCGAAGGAGAAGGGCCGGAGAGAGAGAGAGAGAGAGAGAGAGAGAGAGAGAGAGAGAGAGAGAGAGAGAGAGAGAGAGAGAGAGAGAGAGAGAGAGAGAGAGAGAGAGAGAGAGAGAGAGAGAGAGAGAGAGAGAGAGTTAGAAGACGTAATAAAGCAAAAAGACTACAAGTAGGAAGACGCGAATTAAATGGAGAAATGTATATTATGTTTAGCAAAAACTATGACTGGCTCTTGTAGCAGTAAAAAAAAACATCCTGTCATTACTGCCTGTGGTACCTTGCGATGTAAGACGGGGAAGGGGGTGGAGGGTATAACATAAAATGTCCATTGCCTTACCAAGGATTTGAATCTAGGTCTCCCAAAGGGGAGACCGATGTTATAGCTACTCGGTCAGACGCTTCTCTGCATAGGCATAAACAACGTGAAATCACAATCATTAAGATAGCAACCATCTATACAAACACCACGTTATTATAATAATAAAAATTGACGGAACATTGCATAAATAAAGACATATAAATCAAGCTGAATGAAACTGATAAATACCGACATTATTTTCCTGTTTATTTACTCATAAGGTTATTGTTACAGAGTGATACATCAAAGCGGCAATGTGGAAGACAAAAATGACACATCTAGGTAATCAAATTGGGGGATTCAAATGAAAACCTAAAAGTTTGATAGAAATTACGATAACCATGCCATTATCTTGTAACCTGTCAATATTTTTGTTAAGGATGTCAAGAAGGTTATGCACGTGACATCACGGTACAAACGAACACGGTGATGCCATATAGGTAGTTTAAAGATGGCCGCCCATCATTTTACATACACCAAAGAGGAACAGCGTTATGTTATCCATTTTTTGCTCAGTGAAGTGATGAAATCTATAGGCATTCTTTGGCGAATGAAGGTCCAGTATGGCGATGCATGCATGTCAGTCCAGCAAGTGAATGGGCTGAGCAGGAAATTTCAAAACGGTGTGATTTCTATGACAGACTGGTCACGACTGGGTCAAGCACACCGAGTAGTGAACTCCGGAGTGGTTAGACACGCGACTAAGATATTTTATTTATTTTTTCTTTCGACAGGAATTCAAGTAATTTATCGGTGTAGTTCAATTGCATTGAATACAGTGGTGACTTCATCGAAAAATGACACATTCTTTCTTGACTGTTTCAGAATATATTCACCCAAATACAAAACAAACATTTAGTGTTATCATTTGAAGCCCTTGCGTATATATATTAGGGGCATTCATTTGAAACCCGTTCCAATGGCATTATTACAAAAGCATGAAAGAAATATTAACAGGTGTGGTAGAATTAAACAAAGCATTCATTTTGAATGAATTACCATGGGTTGGTCAGAAGAATTCGCCGTAGGCATTCAGGCAAGCATCCCATTGCTTAGGTAGGCGGCGAATGCACAGTCTTTGCGACATGCGGATGAGCATTATCGTGCAACAAAATCGCACCTCAAGAAAGAATGTCTGGTCGTTTATTCTTGATGGCATTTTGCAGCTTGTCTAGTGTTTGCACCTAGTTGGTACAGTTGATGTTGACACTAGGTTCTTTAAAGTCGGCCATCAATAGCCCTTCATGGTAAAAAAAATGCACTCAGCATAACCTTACCAGGGAAACCTGTAACTTTAATGTTTTTGGCTTTTGGTGATCCAGCATGCTTCCATTGCATGCTCTTTCTTTTGCTGCTTGGCTCAAAGTGGTGACACCATGATTCATCGCCTGCTACTATGCGGAAGAGAAATGCATCACCCTCCACTCTGTAACGCAGCAAGTGGTTCAACCACCGTCCCATGCGTTCTTCATTTTGGTGGTCGATCAACATCGCGTTACCTACTGTGAACACACCTTCCGATATTGCAGTCTCTTACGAACGAACTTTTTAATTGTTCCAATTTACATATCAAATTAATTCGCTAGCGAAGGTATGCTTCGACAACGGTTCATCGGTTCTGCTGCATCAGTTTTGGCGATGGTTTTTCTTTTCTGTTGCAACAATATGTGCTTGACCCAGTCGTAGCATATGTGTCGTGAACTGACGTTCTTTCCGAATCATTCGTGCCCAGTCTGTCACTGTTGTCTTCGACACACATTTGTTACCGTACGCTGCCTGCATTCTTCGATGAATGTCCACTACTTTACATTCTTCAGTTGAATGAAAATGAATAACCGCTCTTTTAGCTTCTTTGAACGGATTTTGGATCAACCTGACCATTTTCTCAACGGTCAGAAACAGAATCTATGCATCATGGGACGATAAGCGCTTGTTCTTTTATTCATTGGTCAGTACTTATCACATGACTATGGCATTATGATGATCAACGTACGCAATTACGCGCAGTGCGGCACGAGCGGATTTCATATGGACTCCCCTTATATATACAACTCGCATTTGCATATTTATTTTTAAAGAAACGGGTTACAAGACAAGGGAATCGACTTAATTGAATCGGGTTTCAATCCATCCAGCTCAGTCTCTCACACTCTCTCTGTCTCTCTTTCTCTCTCTCTCTCTCTCTCTCTCTCTCTCTCTCTCTCTCTCTCTCTCTCTCTCTGCTGATCGGCTAACCACCAACTGAAAGCTTCGCACAGCGCACGAAAGCTGTAGCTCCGCCGGCAACCTCCATGTGACTCAAAAAACATTATACCCAGGAAAAGAATGACATGTAATGAAACTTATCATTTACGATGAGGCATATTAAGATGACCAACACCATCCACAGCTTGTCGAAACAGGTATTGAGTGTAGTGTGATTTATTGATTGATTTGGGAACCGACATCACAGAATTCGAGGCACTCCCATAAGCTCTCCGTCTCCATCCTCAGCAGCCAGCGAAGAGTCCCACCACTAATAGTACCAGTAGCAATCTGATTATATGTCCGTCTCGCCTTTCCTCTGAGCGTCGAGCGTCGGATAGATCCCCTCGTCACTCCTCGCTGCCTCATTCTTGCCAGACTATGGTGATCCATTTGCTCCTCCGAGGTGTACACGTGCTCCCACAAGGCCGCAACCACGCCTGCCTTGTCATGCATCAATAGTCCACCAAGTTTTGCAGAGCCAGCCAATCTGTCCGCCTGTTCATTCCCCAGCACAGCGGCATGCTCCGGAGAGAAGATCCAGACGATGCTTGCCACCCGTGACCTCCGAAGCGAAGCAAGCCACTCTGCCCGAAGTTTGCCTGTCCTTACCCTCCTCAGCATGCTTTCTGAGTCAGTTACAATCACGATGTGTGTGTATATTGTATTCTTCATCCAGCGGAAAGCTGCACTGACCAACTCCACCTCCATTCTTAAGCTTGATGTTGTAGTATCATATGACAGGCTCTCCTGCACCAAACGTCGACCATTAGCTTTTGCTAAGAACACCCAGGCACTTGCCCTGCGTCTCAACACCGAACCATCTGTGCATATAATGAATATAATGCCTGCAGTGTAAGAATATATAAGAAAAGACAAAGGCATTCATGTTTAGCAATAATTGTTAGCAACAATATTCTTATATAGGTACAGGCACCAATTGTAGAGTAGTCAGGTGCTCTTCGCTGTGTATATTTTCAAGTGTGTCCTATTATACTTAAATCTCTCTTGTACTTCATTCATTCATTCAGTAGCATGTCCTTTGCAGAACCTTGCTCCCATAACAACCTTCCGGAAAGCTTCTCGATCACAAGCAAGATGTCCCGCGTCTGATACACCCATCTGGAGATCATCCGCCACATCCTGCACCCATCTTCTCTTTGGCCTTCCTCTTCCTCTCTTCCCAGGCATATACCCTTCCATTATTGTTCTTCCAAACCTTCGTGACGTTTTAAGTGACCAAAATACTTCAATTTTCTTTGTTTTATCGTCTTTAATAGCCATCCCTCCTCAATATTCAACTCTTGAAGTATGGATGCATTTGTTCTTTTCTTTACCCAAGATATTCTTAGAACTCGTCTATAACATTTATATTCAAAGGCGTTTATGCAATGTTCAGCTTGTTTAGTAAGTGTCCATGTCTCACAGGCGTATGTTACAATGGAAAAGATGCATGCTCTTAAAAATCTAATTTTTGTAGTTCTGTCTGTCCCACTCCATAATTTATTCATCTGCTTTAGTCTTTGAAGAGCGATGGATAGTCGCCGTTTAATTTCTTTCATTGTGTCACCGTTATTGGTAATCAATGACCCAAGATATTCAAAATTGTCCACCACCTCCAATTGTCCACCACCTCTTGTACTTACATGCGTAAAATGCTCCAACAAGGTAACAAATTAACTTCAAATGCAAAATTCCTCCCCCAAAAAATGATGACCAAGGTTACAATTTGGAAGTTTATGGGACGAGCAAGCGGACAGATAGGCTGGGTTTGCACAGCTATTTGGGGTTTTTGTGCATGATTAGACAGACGTGGTCAGGGCCCGTTTGTATCATGCGTACCGTGCAGAATAACAGATACATCATAGCCTGGAGAGAATGATGTTACAGAGAGTGACCAGGTGATCTGGCCGACACTCATGACTCCGAGGAAAGGCCAGACGGATACATAATAAGAATGCTACTGATATCATTTAGTATGGTGACTCTTCGCTGATTATTGAAGAAGATAGCGGACATCATAGAGTAATGTCCTTATGCTGTGATAATGTTTCTTTACTCAACTCAACTCAAGTAAACAACTTGAAAGTACTTCATTACCATTTAAAAAAAAAGACAGCAGTGATAAATTCCAAAAGCATAATAACATATAGCATTATTTATTCGCGTGCAAACAATATACAATTTAAAGGACACAACTGATAGATTATATGACCCACTACATTATACACATGAAAATAGCATACAAGTTATAGACAGGTAAACAAAAGACTTGCATAGAGTATAACTGAGAAACCTAGATATGTTTCTTAACCATACGAAAAAAAAAGATGTTACATAAATTATTAGTGTCACTACTTATGTTTAGGATAAGAATATTAATGACTTTATACAATCACACTTTACTCTTATTCTGTCCTTTCTCTCACATTCGATCTGTTTAAAAAGATTCTAAATGTCAAAATGATGGACTTCATTGCACCAGGTTTTATCCTATAGGGCTTGGTCTCATTCGGCAATGTGGACTGCCAATAGCGCCGCACAAAGCACGTTGCTCCATCGACGACCCTCATGAGTCTCCGAGAAGGTTGTCACGGGAGCGAGTTCTGAAAAGGCCATGCTAATGAATGAATGAATGAATGAATGAATGAATGAATGAATGAATGAATGAATGAGTCACATTCGCTACCACCATGGGTTGTAATTATGCCTTTTTTGAAGCACAATGTATCACACTGGTCTGTTAAGATGGTAAGATGCTAGCATATATAAGTCTTTAGTCTGATCATGAAGGAGTAGGCGGAGAAAAAAATGAAATTTGGCACATGTATAGCTCATTAAATTTGGAATGGAAATATGAATTATGAATTTCCCTCCTCAAATGGTTTTTCCGATATTGTGCATGGCACAACAACCTATTGACCAGATCTGCACATACAACGGTTTGTCGGAACAATGGAGAAATCAGACGCCATGACTGTGATACAATTCTTGATGTTACAGGGAAAGACAACTACAGAAATACACAGGGAGATGGAGCCAGTGTTTGAGGAAGTCTGTCCTTCCTATGCTTCTGTAAAAAAAAATTGGTGCTTGCAGTTTAAGTGTGGCCGTTCCCAAGTTGCTGATCTGTCAAAATCAGGACAACCGTCCTGTCACGAAATGGATGGAGGTCATCGACCCTAAAGGATCAAAGGCCAGAGATCGGTGGTCTATACCGCTACAATTTGTTTGTTGTGCGAACGGGGTTCCCGATCAAACAAGATCGGAGCTCTTTGACAGACGGAAAAAACGATATCAACTAGATCGTTTATATCAAAGGAGACGTGTCGGGATGTTTTTGTACGAGGATCAAAAGACGAGAAAGGAACAGGGGTGACTTGGTGGGGAGGAAAAACCCATGACGTCCTATAGGCAAAATTCGATGCTGTATGAGAATCAAGTTTTAAATTTAGTATACAGGTTGGCTTGACACCGGCTGGAGTGTGGATTTATTTCAGTGCGGGATAAGAAATACAAATCACGATGTCTAGTGTCGTTTAAAGACGACAGGCATTTGTCCTTGATGTGACTGGGTGGTTTAATTCTAGGACTGGAATAGGTTAAATAAGGTAGTAGTGATGTAGACTAGAACTCGAGCATAGTGAACTTGCGTGTGTAACCGTAGTATAGAGTGTCGGCAGCATTAGACTGAAGCGTGACTTAGGCTGTGTCGAGTGAGGTGTCATTGCACTCGGTAGGATAAGTAAAATGACATGAGAAAATATTCAGCAGGATTGAGATTGAGTGGGGAGATAAAGGATAAGTCAATGCTAGGATATTATGGTAGGGGAGTCTACTGGAATTTCTGTGCTTTTCCTTTGGCTTTTCTTGATTTTACCTTGTCTAGGGTAATGTGCTGACCTATTCTGTCTTATGCCAGAGTGTAGCTCTAGGATGATGTAGATGTTACAGTCTGAATATGGCCTTAGGCCCACATTCACTTATAATGGGTCTGAGTCGGGTTTCTCTCACCGGGTGTTATTTCTTCGACAGGTTTCATCCACTTGAAAGTGAAAGTAGTTCCCAATCTGAGAAGAAGAAAATGGCAATACTCTGGTGCAGTGCTAACTGATAACAAGCTTTGAACCCTGTTTAGCAAGAAGGTCAGACAAGTGTTGAGCAAATTGAACATTCGAAATAAATCACTAGAAGTGAGGTGCTCAATGAAGGTATTGCACACAACCAGAGAATTATGAACAGTAATATTTACTCTAAGAAATAGAGAAAGGAAAAGACTATCATTAACATTTTCCCTGATTACATGAACAGTTCGTTGAGTGACAAACCGCAGTGTATAGTCGATATATTGTTGGACCGGTGTTTATATTCTTCAATCCATGGACTATATTACAGACCGGTATATCGTCTGTGTAGAACTAAATGACACTAAGTAACTCAATCACCCAGTGGTGATCAGACTATTAAATGTTCACGGATATACTAGAAGTCCACAATCGGTCGGAGAGACACATCATCTGGTGAGCTACTTCCAGTTCTGTGCTATGTGAAGTCGAATGGCTGTATCATGATGACAACTGTGATGCTGATCCTAGACTAACTATCCTGTCTCACATTCACGATAGACTACACCACATATCTCCACACCCATACCTCGCACACACAAATGACACTTTTCTGCATTAAATGTTTTATCATTTTGTTCGAAGCCAGTGTTAGTGGGGGTATGTGCTGAAGGAATGTGAAGAGGGGTATTTGGTGGAGAGAGAGAGAGAGAGAGAGAGAGAGAGAGAGAGAGAGAGAGAGAGAGAGAGAGAGAGAGAGAGAGAGAGAGAGAGAGAGAATCAAATCAAATCAAATCAACTTTATTAGGGTCACAAATTGGGCGCGCAGGCCCTTCTTACATTCGGCCCTTCCAATCACTCGTCTTTCGTTCATCAAGAGCATTATACATTTGCATAGGAAGAAAAATAAACATTGTGAAATGAATGTTGTAAACATAAACAAGGCTAATTACCATGGTATGAAGCCCATCTCCCACCTATCCATACATCACCCCACCCACACAACACCCCCACCTACCCACACACATGCGCACCAAGGGACACATATATACCCCACCAACCGACCCATCCCCCTCCCGCACATCCCCCACCCACACACACTGCCCTCACCTGATCCCCCAACCAAAACACACTCGCCACCCACAAAAATTCCCCCACCAACCCACACATCCCACGCCCATCCACATTCTACCCCACACATCCTCTCCCCACCCACACCTCAAACCACCCTTCCCCCAGCCACATCTCCTTCGACAACATATTCCCCACCCACACACACACAAGAGAGAGAGAGAGAGAGAGAGAGAGAGAGAGAGAGAGAGAGAGAGAGAGAGAGATAGTGATCAAAAGACTTTTTAAAAAAAAAGGGGGGGGGGGTGTAGACAAAGGTACGGCAAGAGACCAAAACTCTAGAAAAGGGAATTGAAAAAAGGTGTGCTCGTTGATTTGATTCCACTTTCCCCCCAGGGGCAACAAGTGACACGTCCTCAGAGTGCAATGATGCAAATGCTGCAAAAGTGAAGCAAATCATAGACCAGGATAAGAAAATGACAATTGCAGAGATATCGGGTTCAGCGAAACTTAGTAAGAGTACAGTTTTTAGAAGTTTACACAACAGACTGAACATAAGAAAAGTGTGTGCCCGCTGGGTCCCCGCGCCTGCTGACACGTGAACAGAAACAAACACCGGTTGATTTCTGAAGCCAGTTTCTCAACATGTTTCAATCGAAAAACATGTTGACGACCATGGTGACGGTAGATGAAACTTGGATTCACCATTATGACACAGAATCCAAAGTTGTCAGCATGCAGTGGAAAACCCCGGGCTCGCCAACACACGTCAAGCCAAGAGCACAAACCTCTGCAAGAAAGATGATGCTGACTGTTCTGTGGGACGTCAAAAGTGTCATATCGAAAAATTACATGCTTCATGGCAACATGGTTAATGGGCAGTACTATGCAGATCTTTTTATCAAACTAAGAAAGGCTGTGATCAGAAAACGAGGGTAGTGCGTACGCAAATTCTGCTTTTGCGTCAAGATAATCCGCCTTCCCATGAAGCACGGATTGTGCTGCAAACTGCCAACGATTTCAATATTGAAATTCTGCCACACCCACTATATTCATGCATAAATTCAGGTGGCGGCTACTTCGAGAAGGAATAAGCAGTGTGCCAAATTGCAAATCCTTCATGGTCAGGCTA
The DNA here is from genome assembly GCA_014155875.1 of Cepaea nemoralis. Classification (NCBI taxonomy): domain Eukaryota; kingdom Metazoa; phylum Mollusca; class Gastropoda; order Stylommatophora; family Helicidae; genus Cepaea; species Cepaea nemoralis. The sequence continues at coordinate 95,146 of JACEFZ010002414.1, forward strand.
AAGACTTATGAGAAGCCCCTTGTGTGTGTGTGTGTGTGTGTGTGTGTGTGTGTGTGTCTGTCTGTCTGTCTGTGTGTGTGTGTGTGTGTGTGTGTGTGTGTATGTGTGTGTGTGTGTGTGTGTGTGTGTGTGTGTGAGAGAGGTCTTCGTCAGATATGACTGAGCTATCGTATGACAGTAGACGGTACTACCTGCTTTCTGTCAGCGCGGAATGTTAGGTGGCGCTTATCAAACCCAACACCCCACACTGTGCCAAAGGCTTCGGACGGAAGAGCGCAATTAGGAGGGTACAAGCCTTACCCTGGAGCGAGGAAATGCAATCTAAAAACAGATTGTCATGGCAGGGCAAACCAGGCCCTAAGCCTTGGTTGGCAGCTAGTCTAGGATCGAGGCTCCGACAGCTGACAGTAAGAGCAATGCTTTGCTCATCCGGCATCTTCTGCAGCTTCTGCATCGTGTCTTGTTCCAGATGTATTGATGTTAGCATTCCTCTGGAGTGAACAAGGCAAGCCGAGAGAGGGATCATGCTGCATGGGCAACACATGGTCTCTATATTTTAGCCCAGGCTGTGTGCTATGGAGAGGTATTACTCCATCCCTGGTCTTAACCGGTCTCGGAATCAAAACGAGAGGTGGCATTTACTGGTTATAAGTCCTTGTCAACTGGCGTTGACATGGCGCCACGGGTTGCCTCTGAAGGTGGGAAACACCTACAGGTGTCACTAATTATCTACTGCCCGCATTAAGCTAGGCAGCCCCTGGCCACTTGGGTGCTGATGCGCCATAGCCTGCCTGCATCAATAGTTGCTTGTTGCTAGGACACAATCTGAATCGCAAGCTGTTACACAAATGCACCAGGCATTAATAAAAATACAAATAGAAACCTCAAGCTACGGCATGCAACCTGGAACATAATAGCCATGTGTCCAGGATTTTCCACTGACCTGATGAATATTGACGATGTGAGAAAAACGGTTGTAATTGATGCCGAACTCAATCGTCTTAACATTGATATTGCTGGTTTGCAGGAAGGGGCACTCAGGGAATACCATTACACCTTTTCTTTTGGAAGGCTAGAGAACAGGCAGAAAAAAATTCAACCTGGTGTGGGCTTTGCAGTTAATGACTTCGCTACTGGGAATGGTTGAAATTCCAGCTGGAGGTAATGAAAGACTATTATCCCTGCGCTTGGCCACCTCTTGTGGTGTTGCCACCATTATCACTACATATGCACCGACTCTCACTTCCTCTGATGATGTGAATGATTTGTTCTATGAGGAGATAGACTCTGTGATCAAGACAGTTCCAATATCCGATTTCATTTATATGCTCGGTGATTTCAATGCTAGTGTGGGCAAGTACTCTAGTGCATTTGAAAATACAACATCGGTCACATAAATGAAATTGGGCAGTGGCATTGGAGCATTGCAGCAGAAATGACCCATGTATTACAAACTCTTTCTTTAAAAAGAAAAGAGCTGCATAAGGTCACACGGAAACATCCAAGATCCGGCCACTAGCATCAGCTGGACTTCGTCATTACACGGAGACAACATCTGAACCAAACATCATTAATTCCAAGTTACCACAGCGCTGACTGTGATACGGATCATTCTTTGGGTGTTGCAATAGTTAGACTGAGACCAAGCATAATCTACATAGTTAAACACAAAACTAGCCCCAGGATTAATTTAATTAGCAACCACGATCCTGAAAACTGCTTTGAGTTCCAACAGCAACTTGAAGATGCTTTCACTGATACATCAAAAATTTATACACCAAGTGCAAAGTGGGATAAAATTAAGGAAACTCTTTATAAAACAGCGGTAGAATATTACGACACTGTGGATCATAAGGACAGGACTGTTTTGCAGCAAACAGCCAGTTACTTCAGTCCTTGATTGATAAGAAGATAGCTCTCTTAAGAAACAAAGAAAGAACAAAGCGTAACTCTCTCAGTGAGCTGAAGCAAGCTAAGAAGGATGTGCAAAAGGCTAACTAGGCAGAGGTGAAAATGACTATAGGATAAAGTTATGTGAGTCCATTCAAAGTGTACGTGATAAGGGAAACATCAGAAGCAAGTATGAAGCGATAAAGAAAGCCAGGTGTCCAATGATCAAGAGAAGTGCATCACTGAAAATATTGACTGGAGAAGTCAAAACTGATAAGAGACAGCAGATGGATAGATGGGTGGAGCACTGTATGGGGCTTTAGTCAAGTGAGACCAAGTTAACTGACGATACCCTAAATGCCATACAGGCCCTGCCAACTCTTGACCACCTGGACACACTTCCCACCATAACAGAAGTTAAGTGTGCTGTAAATGAACTTGCATCTGGCAAGGCTCCAGGTAAGGATGAGATTCCAATAGAGGTAACCAGGAGTGGGCAAAACACTCTCACTCTACAGATCCACCAGCTAATAGAGTGAGACATGTCGACATGATATGGATGCTAGAAGATCAACAAATTGATGGAAAAGACCTTAGACTTGTAAAACACATATATTGGAAACAAGCGGTCATCAGAATTGAGAACGATGTAGGCCAACATCAGCCTATTAAAAGAGGTGTGAGAAGGAGATGTGTAATGTCTCCAGATCTTTTCCCCTGTATATAGAGAATATTTTCAGAAATATAGAAGATATGGAAGGAATCAACATTTGGGGGACGATACGTACATAACATTAGATATGCGGATGATAGTCTCGATTTCAGACAATGAACAGGACCTGCAACATTTAGTAGATGCGGTTATTGCACACAGTGAACTACTAGGGTTAGAACTGATTAGTAAGAAGAGACATATTATGGAGGTCACTGGGAAGAAGGAAATACCACAATGTGGTATACGAGTAAACGGGCATATTCTTAAGCACGTGAATCGATACAGTTATCTCAGAACAGTCATAACATCTGATGGGAGATGCCTGGTAGGGATTAGAACAAGGATTGCCATTTAGAAGTTAGCCTTTTGCAAGATGGAAAACATACTGACCAATAAAAAGATATCAAATGAAACGAGAAAAAAGAGTGTTGAAGTGCTACATAGAACCTATACATTTTGTATGGATGTGAAGAGTGGACAATGAGCAGCCAAGCTGAAAAACATCTGATGGCTGTGGAAATGTGGTTTCTGAGGAAAAGAATACCATGGACAAACAGAAAAATCAATGAACAAGTCCTTCAAGAAACAAATCAAGATCGTAAACTGATTAGAGTCATCAGACGTAGACAGTCACAATTTTTTGTACATATTATGAGAAGAAATGACTTGCAGAACTTGGTGACAACTGGCAAGATCGAAGGGAAGAGACCAAGGGGAAGACCGAGAAGTAAATACCTGGATGGCTTGGCCGCAAGGCACGGTCGAGACAGGAACACGGAGCTGATCCACGACTCTGGTGATCGAGTGAATTGGCAAAACATGACCGTCCACGCTTATCGGCATTGCACATGAAGGATGGATGGAGAGCTATGCTGGTTGGAAGGACAAGTCCCACAGGATTTCAAAGACTCAAGCATCATAACATTATACAAGAACAAGGGCGATCGGTGCGTCTGCAACAACTATAGGGGTATCTCACTTCTGTGTATTGTTGGGGAAATATTTGCCAGAATTGTTCTGCGCAGACTCCAAGTCCTGGAAGATCAAGTCTACCCCGAACCACAGTGCAGCTTCCGACAGAACCACTCTACCACTGATATGATATTCTCATTGCGGCAAATGCAAGAAAAATGCCGTGAACAGAATCAGCCACTGCTATTGCCTTCATCGACCTCACAAAAGCATTTGATTTGGTCAGTCGTGAGGGCCTGTTCAAGGCACTAAAGAAGATTGGCTGCCCACCAACTCTTCTGTCCATTGTGGAATCGTTCCACACAGGCATGAAGGGTATAATCAAGTTTGATGGTGCAATTTCAGAAGAGTTTGAAATCAGGAGTAGAGTTAAGCAAGGTTGTATACTAGCTCCCACACTCTTTGGAATATACTTTTCACTTCTACTGAAATATGCCTTTTGTGATCAGGATGGTGGTATATATATTCACACACGCTCAGATGGCGGCCTTTAAAATGCTCAGAGATTGAAGGCCAAGACCAAAGTTAAGGAGGGTACTGATCAGAGAGTTGCTTTTTGCAAATAATGCTGCAATTACGACCCACTCTGAGGAAGAATTACAATAGCTGCTATCTATCTGCATTCTCCAATGTTTGTTCCTAATTTGGTTTAACAATTAGCAAAAATAAGACACAGATTATGTCACAAGGTGCACATGGGGTGCCATCAATCTTTATTGACGACGCCGAACTAGAGATAGTAGTCCATTGTACATATCTAGGATAAGAGGTAAATAGCAAATTATCCCTAGATCAGGAAATCAACATCAGGATTGATAAGGCAGCAACAACAATGAACAGGTTAAGAAAAAGAGTCTGGGAGAACAGGAAGCTTACTGCCAAAACAAAAGTCCTTGTCTATCAAGCCCGTGTCCTTAGTACTCTTCTTTATGGCAGTGAAACCTGGACAACTTACTCACACCAAGAGAAACGTTTAAACAGCTTTCGTATGCTGTGTCTGCGAAGAATTCTTGGTATCAAGTGGCAAGACAAAATCACAAATACTGAAGTATTGGAAAGATCAGGCTTGTGAGGGTATATTCCATGCTCAGTCTCCGTAGACTGAGATGGATAGAACATCTTAGGAGGATGGATAACGGTAGAATACCAAAGAACATCTTTTTTGATGAATTACAGGTGGGTGGGAGATCTCAGGGTAGGCCTCTACTACGGTACAAAGATGTGTGTAAGCGGGACATGATTGATATAGGCATTGATAATGCACATTGGGAGCAAGTCGCAGCTGAACGTGTTGCATGGAGGGCAAATATCAGAAATGGAATAAAGACAAAGGATAAAATTATTGCAGATAAGTCGCACACCGAGCGTGTAAGACGCAAGGTGGTGCATGATGGTGAAAATGACCGTGTGTTCACATGCATTCACTGTGGACGAACATTTACAGCGCGAATTGACCTTAACAGTCACATACGCCACCGCAATGGGGTGTAGTTATTAAACCTTTTTGAAGCACAAACTATCGTCTGTCAAGACGGCAAGTTGCCAATGTAAGCAATGTAATCTTGTGTGTGTGTGTGTGTGTGTGTGTGTATATATATATATATATATATATATATATATATATATATATATATATATATATATATATATATATATATATATATATATATATATATATATATATATACACATTGGCACCTTGCCGTCTTGACAGACGATAGTTTGTGCTTTAAAAAGGCATAATAACTTTTAACTATGGCGGTAGCGAGTGTGACTGATAAGGCCAATTTGCGCTGTAAATGTCCGTTCACAGTGGGTGCATGTGAACACGTGGTCATTTCCACCATCATGCACCATCTTACGTCTCAAACGCTTGGTGTGTGACTTTTCTGCAATAATTTTCTCCTTTGACTTTATTCCATTTCTGATATTTGCCCTCCATGCAACACGTTCAGCGGCGACTTGCTCCCAATGTGCATTATCAATGCCTGTATCAATCATGTCCCGCTTACACACATCTTTGTATCGTAGTAGAGGCCGACCCTGAGGTCTCTTACCCATCTGTAATTCACCAAAAAAGATATCCTTTGGTATTCTACCATCATCCATCCTCCTAAGATGTCCTATCCATCTAAGTCTACGAAGACTGAGCATGGAATAAACTGTCACACAACCTGATCTTTCCAATACTTCAGTATTTGTGATTTTGTCTTGCCACTTAATACCAAGAATTCTTCGCAGACACCGCATATGAAAGCTGTTTAAATTGTTCTCTTGGTGTGAGTAAGTTGTCCAGGTTTCACTGCCATAGAGAAGAGTACTAAGGACACAGGCTTGATAGACAAGGACTTTTGTTTTGGCAGTAAGCTTCCTGTTCTCCCAGACTCTTTTTCTTAACCTGTTCATTGTTGTTGCTGCCTTACCAATCCGGATGTTGATTTCCTGATCTAGGGATAATTTGCTATTTACCACTGATCCTAGATATGTAAAATGGTCTACTATCTCTAGTTCGGCGTCGTCAATAAAGATTGATGGTACCCCATGTGCACCTTGTGACATAATCTGTGTCTTCTTTTTGCTAATTGTTAAACCAAATTCAGAACAAGCATTGGAGAATGCAGATAGTAGACATTGCAATTCTTCCTCAGAGTGGGTCGTAACTGCAGCATCATCTGCAAAAAGCAACTCTCTGATCAGTACCCTCCTAATTTTGGTCTTGGCCTTCAATCTCTGAGCATTGTAGAGGCCGCCATCTGAGCGTGAGTGAATGTATATACCACCATCCTGATCACGAAATGCATATTTCAGTAGAAGTGAAAAGTATATTCCAAAGAGGGTGGGAGCTAGTACACAACCTTGCTTAACTCCACTCTTGATTTCAAATTCTTCAGAAGTTGCACCATCAAACTTGATTATACCCTTCATGCCTGTGTGGAACGATTCCACAATGGACAGAAGAGTTGGTGGGCAGCCAATCTTCTTTAGTGCCTTGAACAAACCCTCACGACTGACCAAATCAAATGCCTTTGTGAGGTCGATGAAGGCAATAAACAGTGGTTGATTCTGTTCACGGCATTTTTCTTGCATTTGTCGCAATGAGAATATCATATCAGTGGTAGACCGGTTCTGTCGAAAGCCACACTGTGATTCGGGGTAGACTTGATCTCCTAGGACTTGAAGTCTGCGCAGAACAATTCTGGCAAATACTTTTCCAACAATACACAGAAGTGAGATACCCCTATAGTTGTTGCAGTCGCTCCGATCGCCCTTGTTCTTGTACAGTGTTATGATGCTTGAATCTTTGAAATCCTGTGGGACTTGTCCTTCACGCCAGCATAGCTCTATTAGCTGGTGGATCTGTATAGTGAGTGTGTCTTGCCCACTCCTGATAACCTCTATTGGAATCCCATCCTTACCTGGAGCCTTGCCAGATGCAAGTTCATTTATAGCACACTTAACTTCTGTTATGGTGGGAAGTGTGTCCAGGTGGTCAAGAGTTGGTAGAGCCTCTATGGCGTTGAGGGCATTATCCGCTAGTTTGGTCTCACTTGAGTAAAGCTCCAAATAGTGCTCGACCCATCTGTCCATCTGCTGTTTCTTATCAGTGATGACTTCTCCAGTCAAGGTTTTCAATGGTGCACTTCTTTTGATCACTGGACCACAGGCTTTCTTTATTCCTTCATACATGCTTCTTATGTCTCCCTTATCACTTGCGATTTGAATGGACTCACATAACTTGATCCAATAATCATTTGCACACTGCCTGGCAGCCTTTTGCACATCCTTCCTAGCTTGCCTTAGCTCACTCAGAGTGTTACGCGTTGGTCTTTCCTTGTTTCTTAAGAGAGCTTTCTTCTTCTTATCAATCAAGGGCTGCAGAGTCTCGCTGTTGGCCGCAAACCAGTCCTGCCTCTTATGATCCACAGTGCCGTAAACCCTTACGGCAGTTTTACAAAGAGTTTCCTTAATTTGACCCCACTTTTCATTTACTGTACAATTTTCTGGTGTATCAGTGAAAGCGTCTTCAAGTTGCTGTTGAAACTGAAAGCACTTTTCAGGATCATGAGTGTTAATAATATTAATCCTGGGGCTAGATTTGTGTTTAGCTGTGTAGATTCTCTTTGGTCTCAGTCTAACCCTTGCAACAACCAAAGAATGATCCGTATCACAGTCAGCACTGTGGTAACTACGAGTCAATGATATATGGTTCAGATGTTGTCTCCGTGTGATGATGAAGTCCAGCTGGTGCCAATGGCCGGATCTTGGATGTTTCCATGTGACCTTATGCATCTCTTTTGTTTTAAAAAAAGAGTTTGTAATACATAGGTCATTACTGGTGCAATGCTCCAGCAGCCTTTGCCCATTTTCATTCATGCGACCGATGTTGTATTTTCCAAGGCACACTGGCCATGAACTTGAGTCCTTGCCCACACGAGCATTGAAATCACCGAGCATATAAATGTAGTCGGATTTTGGAACTGCCTTGATCACAGAGTCTAACTCCTCATAGAACAAATCCTTCACATCATCAGAGGAATCGAGTGTCGGTGCATATGCAGTAATAATGGTGGCAAACCCACAAGAGGTTGCCAAGCGCAGGGATAATAGTCTTTCATTTCCTCCTGCTGGAATTTCAATCATTCCCAGTAGCGAATTCTTCACTGCAAAGCCCACACCGTGTTGCCTTTTTTCTGCCTGCCCTTTACCCTTCCAGAAAAATGTGTAGTTGTTTTCCCTGAGTGACCCTTCCTCAGCGAGGCGAGTCTCCTGCAGGCCAGCAATATCAATGTTAAGACGATTGAGTTCAGCATCAATCACAGCCGTTTTTCTCACATCGTCAATATTGGTCAAGTCAGTGGAAAATCCTGGACACATGGTTCTCACGTTCCAGGTTGCAAGCCGTAGCTTGAGGTTTCTATTTATATTTTTGTTTGTACCTGGTGCATTGGTTTTACAGCCTGCGATTCAGATTTTGTCCTAGCCCCAAGCACCCATTGAAGCAGGCAGGCTGTGGCGGATCAGCACCTAATTGGCTGGGGGCTGCCCAGCTTGAGGCGGGCGGTAGCTGATCAGTGACACCTATAGGTGTCTCCCACCGTCAGAGGCAACGCGTGGCGCCCCATGTCTACGCCAACTGACAAGGACTTATAACCCGTAACAGTTGCCTCTCGCTTTGATTCCGAGACCAGTTAAGACCAGGGATGGAGTTATTGCCTCTCCATAGCACAAAGCCTGGGCTAAAATATAGAGATCATGTGTTGCCCATGCAGCATGATCCCTCTCTCGGCCTGCCTAGTTCACTCCAGAGGAAAGGTAACACCCCTACATCTGGAACAAGACAAGCTGCAGAAGCTGCCGGATCAGCAAAGCAATGCTCTAACTGTCCGCCTGTCGGAGCTTCGATCCTAGACCAGTCGCCAACCAAGGCTTAGGGCCTGGTCTGCCCTGCCATGACAATTTTGTCTTTAGCTTGCATTTCCTCGCACCAGGGTAAGGCTTGTACCCTCCCAATTGCGCTCTTCCGCCCGAAGCCGTTGGCACAATGTGGGGTGTCGGGTTTGGTAAGCGCCGCCCAACGTTCGGCGCTAACAGAAACCAGGTAGTACCGTCTACTGTTATACGGTAGCTCAGTCATATCTGACTAAGACCTGACATAGATATATATATATATAGAACATGTGTTAAACAATGCACATGTCATCATGTCCTCTGTCTCTAGGGAACCCTTTGAAATAGCTCACTAAGTGAATTTGGAAATAATTTTCACAAAACCGTCGGTGCTGTTTTTTCCTTCTTGGAGTAATAATTATTTAATTGCTCCATGCAGTTGTAATACTCTCTCTCTCTCTCTCTCTCTCTCTCTCTCTCTTCTCTCTCTCTCTCTCTCTCTCTCTCTCTCTCTCTCTCTCTCACTCTCTCTCTCACTCTCTCTCTCTGTCTTTCTCTCTCTCTCTCTCTCTCTCTCTCTCTCTCTCTCTCTCTCTCTCTCATTCTCTTTCTTCTGCTACTGCGAACAATGACAACCACCTTGTATTTGTGTGTCCGCATAGCAAACAATACTATACATCCCCGAATATACAAAATTCATTTACAATAATCCATGATAACAATGAAAATAAACAATACTATATCTGCGAGGACATTTGCAGTTTTAAAAATAAACAGTTATTTCAACTGAAAACCGAGAAATAGTTAAATAAAGTGTTCTTTTGACAGAAAAACAAAACGAAGATGTTCTTACATGAAGGCCAAAGCAATGCTATACAAAGCTGTCATTGTCTCTAATAGTATTCCAACTATGTACAACTTGGTGAAATATGGCGACCATCTGTCATCTCTCCAGTCGTATCTTTTTCGATAGCCACACACTCGTTCTACTAATTTTAGAAAAGTTAATAAAAGGCAGAGGACTGGGTTATTTTCAAGAAAAGTGTGAGTATTTGTGCAAGCAATGATCATATGTACAGCAGTTTTCGGGATTTCCCCTATCCAAAGTGTTAGTAATGAAAACCATTCAGACATGGTCTCACAATCATAGCATCTATAACAATCAGTGCATGTTATAATGAGCTTCTCAGCCCAGCATATTAGGCAGATCATTGTAGTTATCCATAGAGCAATACTGAAGTTAACGTCTGCGTTTGATTGAATATTGCCAGCCATAACCACATACATCATTGCCCAGTCTACAATACAGGCACACACTCGGAGGATACATCTGATGATGCTAAACCATGTATAGCCTCTGCCAAGAATGCTGTAATTATAAGTACAAACGTTTATGAAACATTGACAAATAAACATCATCATCACATAGCTAGCAAGTCATTTACAAAACACCGTTATAATCACTCCTTGTTGGAATGATTCTTGAGCCGTAACCAGTGTTTCCGTCTCGTTGGAAACGAGCAGGTGAATAGATTGGCCGGATTAGCTTCGTTGGTGATAAGACAGATGCAGTCAAGGTCCTTGAAGATCATAAATGAATAGATTAAAATTATCGCATAGAGAGAATAGAGCTGCAGGAAGTGACCAGAGGATGTAGCCGACAGTGAGTACTCCGAGGAGAGGTCAAACGGAAACATATTGCTCTAAGACTATATCTTGCTGCTACCATTAGTACTAGAACTCATTGTTCTGTATTGAATAAGAGGACGGAGCGCGTATGGGAATGTCCTGAGTGCTTTGATGTTGGTTCTCAACTCAACTCAACTCCGCCTCGTACGTGTTAATGGCCATGATGTCTTAAAAGTCTTTTATCCTCCGTCGTGTTGTTTAAACCCAGCCTCCTTCTTCCAGGAAGCGGGCCGCTCATTTGTGTTCTGTATAAACATGTGTGACGTTAAATATGGCCAAAGTACTTTTGGTTTTCGAGACAACATGCCGTTTATGACCCTCCATAGACGATGTTCAGATTATCAGTAGTTATCTTCTTGATCCACATTATTCTTTGAATTCTACTCTAACATTCTGTTGAAAAGTGGAAGTAAGCTAGGTTACATGGGTAAGAGCGCTCGCCCTTAAACTTCCGGTATGCTGATGTCAAAAGAGTGGTTCAACTCCTACACGAGTCAGTTGGACTAAAATGTCGTGTCCTTGACTTGGGGACGTAAATTACAAGTGCCCTACAAGTCGGAGTGGGTTCGTCTGATGACGATAAACACTGGTTACAGGGAACGCTAATTCACACGCAAACATCAGCCCAGTTCTCCTCGGAGTAGTAGCATGAGCAATGGACAACGGTTGAGTTCAAAGTGAGCTAACACCCAAAACAATGTTCAAAAGTCTCGATTTTATTCTTTAGTGATTATTAAATGAACAAATGAAACAAGTTCAGAAAAGAAAAAACAACTAAGTGAATGTAAAACAGACAAATAAATGCACAACATCTGTAAAATGCAAGTGAATGTGAATTGGACAGATGAACAATGTCTGGAAAATATAACAGTGTGAAATGGACAAACGAACGAGTTCTGAAAAAATACAACAGAGCGAAGAATTCTCGATAAACATATCACAAAAGGAAACGCGATGGTCTGATCACTTTTTCAGACCTTATGCAATATCAAAAGGATCACAAGAGAGCACAATAATGGGAACAAGAAGGATGATAGTGAAGAAATATAGACATGCATTGTTTGGAGTTCATCAATGTCATCATGTGCCATGTTAATAAGCGTGGGCGGTCATGTTTCGCCATCGCACACGATCACCAGAGTCATGGATCAGCTCAGTGTTCTTATCTGGACCATAAAACGTGGCCAAGCCATCCAGGTATTTACTTGTCTCCCTTCCCCATGTTCTCTTCCTCTCAATCTTGCCAGTTGTCACGAAATCCTCCAATGTATTTCTTCTCATAACGTGTCCAAAATATGTGACCGTATACTGCTAGTTTATCTAATGCGTTTACGGTTTTCGTTTATTTCTTGTAGTAGTTTTGCCGGTCTCCCTGGTCAAGGCGTGAACGACATTGTTCGTAATCCCGTATATCCACGTGGGGAAAACAAGAGCTGCGAGAATCGGGCTGGTAACTTACGGGGGGTATGTGAACCGGTCGTTCAGAAAACAGAGGCAAACTACTGAAAGTAAAACTTGCCTAGTACATCGACAGCAGCTGAAAAATGCTGGTGTTGACTGCAACAGTAAAAAAAGGAAAGTAGTTTTTTCTGTCTGTTCTGTGAAAAAAAAAAAAAACACGTCCACAGCCATTACATGCATTTTTCAGCTTGTCTGCTCATTGTCTACACTTCACATAAATACAAACTTACAGGTTCGATGTAGCACTTCAACAATTTTTTTTTTATCGTTGCATTTGACATTTGTTTATGAGTAAGTATATTTTCCATCTCGCAATGGCTACCTTCACCATGTCAATTCTTGTTCTAATCTCTTCAAGGCATCTCCCATAAGATGTTGGCGCTCATAGAAGTAAAAGATTAACGTAAAGACTAGAGGACGCATTAGACAGCATACACATTTGAAAGCTATTGTTCTCATCTCATCTCATCTCATCAAGTTCCTCTTGTACCTTGCGGTGTCGAGGTGAAGTATAAACATCGCGAGAGTGCCCAATTATGGGCTTCATATATCGATATTCCCATGGACTCTGCTATTTCCTCCGTCCAACGTTTACGTGGTCGGCCTCTTCCTCTGTTTCCATCTGGTCTGTACATCATTGCTTGTTGTGGTATGCTGTTGACTGGTAACCTACTTGCATGGCCAAACCATTTGACTTGCTGCTTTCTAATAAAATCTAGTGCTGCTTTAACCTCCACTTTAGTCCTGATTTCTTCATTTCTGATCTTATCTCTTCTTGATACGTTGAGTATTCTTCTCAGGAATCTCATTTCTGTTGTTGTGATTTTATTTTCTCTTTTCTGTCATTGTCCAGGTTTGGCATTGGTAGCATAGAGTTGGTAGGAAGATTGTATTGTAAAGTGTTTTCTTAGTAGGTATTGATACATGTTTGGTCTTTAGTATTGGTGCCATTTGTCCAATGAGTTGGTTTGCCTTATTGTACCTATTTTCGATCTCGTCTTCTGATCTGCCTTTTGATAATATTATACTTCCTAGGTACTTGAAACTCTTTACTTGTTTCAAGGGATGTTCGTTTAGGTGAATTGTTGTCGTTTGTTCTTCTTTAGTTATAGTCATTACCTCTGTTTTGCTTGTGCTAATTTTCATGTTATGTTCCCTACACATTTCGTTTAGACTATTCATGTGCTCTTGTAATTCAGCTTCTGATTTTGCTATTAGTGCTTGGTCGTTTGCAAACAGGAGTTATCTAATGGTTATGCCGGGTCGATATCCGTTTGGGTCAGTCCGTTTATACTTCTTAGTTTTTCTACGAGCAGTATGAAGATCCCCTGCCGGCTTGCTAGGTCAGTCGCAGGCTTAGGACACTAATCTGACCACAGGGAGTCCATCCCCTATGGCGAGCCATAGCCCCGTTAGCCCATGACCTCGCGGTCATGGTTGCCCGATCTGCACCACGTGGAGGTGGGGGTTGACTTGTGTAGTCTGCGGGTCATCGGCAGGCTACTAATTTTCACTCTTCACCCCTCCTGGGAGAGGCTAGCCGATCCTAACCCTGTTGGCTGCAGGGCCAGACGAATTCCACACCTTGCAGACCCTATGTTACACACCGGAATCTACCTGCCACTTTCAATTACGACCGTTTCTCACTGCAGGAACAGGTGTGCTTCGTGGCGTGATCAACTGGACACCCCTGAATACTTCTTTCTTTCTACTCCTGGGAGTCTCCAGTGACGAGGTAGTTACGCCGCCTGTCTCGCTCGCGCGGTTCGATTCCGGGATACGACGTTCGGACCACGAATGCAATTTCTTGGTCGCTTTAGCTAGTTCGTGCTTTGTGTGACGCTTTCGGCAAGTCGTCCTTCGGAAAGTGTCCGAGCCATAGGGGGTGAAACCCGGTGCAATAAAGTCGATCCTCTTGTCATTTACCCCCCCCCCCCCCTTCCACCCCGAACCCTTTCCAGTCTTCTACTTATTTGAGCGCCAAACAATACTCAACGAGTTCCATAACTGATTTTTCTGTGTAATACGGAAAGTGAAAACACGCCCAGCATCCGTTTGCACGCCTAGACGCGTACATGACGCTGATACCACATTTAAATAGACCAATAGGCACTCCGCCGGTCTCTCTGGCTGAGGGGTTACAACACTTTCTCCGTAATCCCGTTTGTCACGCAGAGTCTCGTAGCGGGAGCGAGCTGGGAGCGGTTCGTCCCCCGCTGGTGACTTCCGGGACACTGAGCCGGCCGCTCAGAAAGCAATGGCAAACTACTGAGCGTAATCTTGCCAAGAAATCAACAGACAGCTGAAATATGCTGCGGTTGACAGCGATGTCCTGTAAAGGATATGCGAATAAAAAAAAATAAAAAAATAGGCACTCCACGGGTGATGTGGTCAATATCACACAGGTTGCCTTTACTTCCAAGAACATGTCCTGGTACTCTTTTAAGGCTAGGTCAAACTGGTGGGTCAGATCAATTTTAAAAGTTATCAGTCTACACCAAATGACAAGGATTTATAACCCGTAACTGCTACCTCTCGCTTTGAGTCCGACACCGGTTAAGACAAGGGATGCAGATAGCACAAAGCCTGGGCTAAAATATAGAGACCATGTGTTGCCCATGCAGCATAATACCTCTCTCGGCCTGCCTAGTTCATTCCAGAGGAATGGTAACGACTATACATCTGGAACAAGACAAGCTGCAGAAGTTGCCGTATCAGCAAAGCAATGTTCTAACTGTCCGAATGTTGGAGCTTCGATCCCAGACCAGCTGTTAACCATGGCTTAGGGCCTGGTCTGCCCTGCCATGACATTTTGTCTTTGGGTTGCATTTCCTCGCACCAGGATCAGGCTTGTACTCTCCCAATTACGCTCTTCCGCCCGAAGCCGTTGGCACAATGTGGGGTGCCAGCTTGGTAAGCGCCGCCCAGCATTCGACGCTAACAGAAAGCAGGCAGTACTGTCTACTGTCATACGGCAGCTCAGTCATATCTGACTAAGTCCTGACACACACAAAAGTACAGGTAACAAATATACACCCACCTACAAATATCATTATCTTCATCCCATGGAGGTCTCCCCCGCCGAGCACTGTACCTTGACATTTTAAGTATCCGTTATAGTATCATATATGCTGATGAATAAAATCCAATTAAAACTTAAGACATCTTATAAACATGGAATTCAATACAATATAGGATATCTCAAAAATCAAAAATTAAGAAACGGGTCCTTGGTCACATTTTCTAAGTACCAAGTCTGGCAACACTTAGCGGACAAAGAGACAACGGAGACACACTGGCAACAGATATCACAGTAGCGTTGTATGTTTGTAGTCTTTGGAAAGAAGGGGACGTCAACATAAGACATGGATAAGGCTAGAAACCCTTAAGAAAATAGAAGAAAGGACAAATAACAAGACAGAATTAATTAATAGCAAAACCAGAGCTGCTATAGTCAGAGCAAAAGGAAAATATGCAGAAACTAACAATTAAGTTAAGAAGCATATAAGGGCAGACAAAACGACACAGTTTAGATGGCCTAGCCAGAGAGGCAGCTTATTCAGCAGCGTAGAGAAACATCATAGACCTGACAGGACAACAAGGATGGAAAATATAATCAACCAAGGAGACTTATAAACAATAGTAAAGATCTTCTGAATTTACCAGTTACAAATCATTGGCACCTTGCCGTCTTGACAGACGATAGTTTGTGCTCTAAAAAGGCATAATAACTTTTAACTATGGCGGTAGCGAGTGTGACTGATAAGGCCAATTTGCGCTGTAAATGTCCGTTCACAGTGGGTGCATGTGAACACGTGGTCATTTCCACCATCATGCACCATCTTACGTCTCAAACGCTTGGTGTGTGACTTTTCTGCAATAATTTTCTCCTTTGACTTTATTCCATTTCTGATATTTGCCCTCCATGCAACACGTTCAGCGGCGACTTGCTCCCAATGTGCATTATCAATGCCTGTATCAATCATGTCCCGCTTACACACATCTTTCTATCGTAGTAGAGGCCGACCCTGAGATCTCTTACCCATCTGTAATTCACCAAAAAAGATATCCTTTGGTATTCTACCATCATCCATTCTCCTAAGATGTCCTATCCATCTAAGTCTACGAAGACTGAGCATGGAATAAACTGTCACACAACCTGATCTTTCCAATACTTCAGTATTTGTGATTTTGTCTTGCCACTTAATACCAATAATTCTTCGCAGACACCGCATATGAAAGCTGTTTAAGTTGTTCTCTTGGTGTGAGTAAGTTGTCCAGGTTTCACTGCCATAGAGAGGAGTACTAAGGACACAGGCTTGATAGACAAGGACTTTTGTTTTGGCAGTAAGCTTCCTGTTCTCCCAGACTCTTTTTCTTAACCTGTTCATTGTTGTTCAGTTACAAATGAACTTCTTGATATTCAGCCAGCAGAAAAACCATAGAAGGAAGAAATTAGAAAAGCTATCTACTGAAAGAAAAAAAAACTACTGAAATATGGGAAAGCTGCTGACCCAGTAATATCCCAGTAGAAATTGACACTTCAATTGAACTGCTGCAATAGTTGGTTGAGTTTGGGAGACCGAAGAAATACCAGCAGACTGGAGAGAAGTATATTAGGTTAAGATGCTAATAAAAAGGGGACCTAAAGGACTGTGAAAGTTACTAAATTAATAATGCTATTGTCAATGCCTGGAAAAATATTAATCATGATCATTCTGGATAGATTAAAGACACCGACAAACAGCTAAGGGATGAACAGGCTGCTTCCGACCACATAATTCCAACAGAGACAAGTTAGTCACATTACCCATACTAACAGAGCAAAGTATTGAACTGTATTCGCCAGTTTTTGTTTGAATTTGCGGATTATGAAAAAGCCATTGACAGCATTAATATGGAATTCCTTTGGAACCGGATGCCGTAAAATAGACTCCCACAAAAGATCATAATAAAAGATGTAATAAGGGCAACGCATGAATATATGAAGTGTAGAGTTCTTAATGAGCGAAAGCTGACAGATGCATTTGAAATTAAACCAGATAAAGACAAGGGTGTCTTTTGTCACAATTATTATTTATGCTAACTACAGACTGGGTATTGAGATAACAAAACTGCTGACAGAAATATAATTCAATGGACTCTTAACAAAGCAACTTGATGATTTGGACTTTGCACTGCACTCCTGTCAGACACGTAATCAAATGCAGGATAAACTAATCATACGTGAAGAAATGTCACAACAATTACGTCTAAAAAAGCATAATTTTAAGACAACGATAATGAGATTAAATAAGAAAATAACACCGTGGTCTCCCTTTATGAAACCCCAATTCCTCCCCCGATGTGTCTCCACCTTGCCGCGGTGGGGGAGCTTGTGTGTCCCTCTGACCCCATGTGCTTGCCGATGGATGAAAACTACATATCGGACGGCATATGGGATAGGGGCCAGACTAAGAGAGACACAACCTGCAGCTCTGCGGGTTAGACTGAGGTGAGGATAACAGTCAGAAGTTTAAATCAGGCGCATGAAGGCAGAAGTTCTTAGTCCGGACAAAACACTTAAGGCTCCCTGTCGAGGGCTGTGGCTGAACGCCTCTAAGCCACAAACCCTCGGATCTGAGAGCCGGGCCAATACCCTCCTACCGAAAAATAGAGGCGTGATACTGAGCAAGCTACATGCTCAGGTCTGATACAAGTTCGAAGGCTCTCAGCTGGGGGATATGAGAGATCCCCGGATGAGAGGGCCAGGCCGTTTCTCGTTCACTGTTGCACGAAGGTAAGGTGCTGAGCCGGCAGCACATGTAGCCTACCTTGTGAGCGAGTACAAAAAGTCAGAAAAGTGCCCCAGTCGAAGGAAATGGTTACGAAAACTGTCTGTATCTAACTCATAGAGAGTGTAGACAAAAGTGGAAGAACGTCTCAATGACGCGAAATAGAAAGCACGGCGAGCAAACCTATTGCCTTGTCTGAAGTCAAAGATAAAAGCTTACCGAGTGAATGTCGCTCGCAGTCTGACCGCTCCTGGTCTGTGCTTGAGCGATCAGTGGTAAGCGAGACTCCCAACACATGGAAGTGAGGAACTAAAGCAGCCATGAGCAGGACGTGGCAACTTCTCGGGTGTGCCCAGTCTCAGAGCAACATGTGCCGGCTCTGCAATTATGGAAGCCTCCTTGGATAGCGAGGGAATGCCCATGGTCTGCCCCTGCCTTCCCTTGAGGGCCGACCGCGATGTCGTTGATCGTTCTATCTTGACCAGCTGAGAAATCACAACAGTCTAACGTGCCTCGAAACCAGAGGAAGGCTAACCTCATTAAAAAATGCCCGCCAGAAGTCGGAAGTGTCGTCCTACGGGTGGCAAACTAAACATTGATACTACGCAATTACGTCCGAGTGAAATGTCTCGTCCGAATGTCTCTCGTGCTAGGAACAGCTCTGACTACCTAGTTTCCGAATGCCGCTCTTGTTCGGAACAGCTCTGACTAGGTAGTTTTCCGAATGTCTATCGTGCCTGGAACAGCTCTGACAGGCGCAACGACAAGCACATGTCCGAAAACTCGCTGAGTGGATACCGTCTGCAAACTTGACTGGTTTGTGCAGGAATGGCCCGGGGCAAACGAAATGACCAATATATCGAAGTGAGGATTTAAAGCAGCCATGAGCAGGACGTGACGATTTCCCTCGGTGAGCCCAGAATCAGGGCGCTATGTGTCGGCCCTGCAACTATGGAAGCAACCTTGGATGGCGGAAAATGCTATGGACTGTCCCTGCCTTCCTTTGAGGGATGACCGTTGTCTTCGACCGTTCAACCTTGGCCAGCTGGGCTGTAGATGGCACCACAAAAGTGAGAGTCTCCCAGGAATGCTACCTGGTCAAAAAAAGCACGCTAAAGTCGATGTGTTGGCCTACGGGTTTCGGCCCAAGGGCGCATAACAGACACACCGCAATCACATCTGAAAAAACACTCCGGATGAACGAAAAGAAGAAGAAGAACCCCATTTCTATAGGCCGAATCGTACACCTATTTGTAAAACAATGTGGACAACAATGGGGGAGCAGTCAGAGGTAAAGAGTTGATTTGAGCTGAATCGAGTAAAGAACCGACATCATTGCACTCAGGGAATTCTCATAAGCGTTCAGTCATTATCTTCAACAGCCAGCGGAGAGTTAATATACAAATGGTGCCTGTTACAATTTGATTATATGTCCGTCTTGCTTTACCTCGGAGTGACGACAGTCTACCAAATCCTCTGACCACCCCCTTCTCTCCAGATCATGATAGTCTATCTGTTCCTCTGCATTATCCACGCGCTCCCAGAGGGCCTTCAACACATCTGCCTTATCATGCATAAAAACACCTTTCAATTATGCAGCACCAGAGAGAGTCCAGGAGACATAAAAAATCCAGTGAATGCTCACAACCCTCGACCTCTGGATTGATTCATACCATTCAGCACGAAGCATGCCAGTCTTCACCCCTGAAATGAAAGAGGATACAGACTCGTAGAGTGGGCAAAAGAACAGGAAATGATTGTAGGAAACACCTGGTTTAAGCAACACCCTAGAAGTTTATGGACATGGAGGAGTCCTGATAGCAGGATTAGAAACCAGATTAACTACATTCTCATTAGCAGAAGATTTAGAAACGCGCTAACAGTAGCAAAAACAGTTCCCAGTGCTGATTGTTATAGTGACCACAGATTACTCACAGGAACATTGAGGATAAAGTTGAAGACAGTCAAGTATATAACAGGAAACACTAAATATGATATGTGTACATTGAGTAATGACAAGGAAATACAAAACAAATTCAACATAGAAGTACAGAACATATTTGAAATATTGTCTGATCTAGAGATATTATTCCAGGATGTGGATGATCAATGGGAAACGTTGAAGAATTCAATCAATGTGGCTGCAGAAACAACTATTCCAAAATTAAAGAAGGTGGGTCGTAAGAAATGGATGACTGAAGAAATTTTACACCTCATGGAAACAAGAAGACTCAACAAAAATAATTCTGTCAAATATGAAGAAATTCACAGACAAGTCAGAATATTATGTAAGGAGACAAAAGAAGCATGGCTTGAGGAAAAGTGCTTAGAAATTGAAAACCAACACAACAGTCAAAATACCAAATTAGTGCACAAAAGAATTCAGGAACTTACTAATAAAAGAACAAGTACATCAACAGGGTGTCTAAAAACTAAAGATGGCAAAATCATAATAGAAAAAGACCAGATTCTACATGTATGGACAGATTATGTGAAACACCTTTATGATGATAACAGAGACGAACAGTATGATATTAGATTTAATAATGAAGGACCGCCAATTTTGGAGATGGAGGTTCGAAATGTTCTTAAGCATATGAAAGCTGGCAAGGCCCCCGGTGCAGATAACATCACAACAGAAATGATTAAAGCTTTAGAAGAATTTGGACTAGAGCAAGTCACCAGACTGCTGAACACATTATATGATACTGGAGATATACCTCCTGAATTACATAACTGTATTTATTGCAATCCCAAAGAAATCAGGAACCTTGGAATGTGATCAACATAGAACAATTAGTATAATGAGTCACATCACAAAGATTTTGCTAAGAATTATCATGCAAAGAGTGAGGAAGAAGATACAACCTGAAATAGGGGAAGAACAATGTGGGTTTGTAGAAGGAAAGGGTACAGTAAATGCTGTGTATATGCTGCGAACAGTTATTGAACGTGCTATAGAAGTAAACAAGGATATACATCTTTGCTTTATTGACTATACAAAGGCTTTTGATAGAGTTAGACATGTCAGCATGGTGGATATGCTTGCAGATCTTCAAATTGATGGGAAAGACATTAGACTTATAAAAAACATATATTGGAAACAACAAGCTGCAATAAGGATTGATAATGAAGTGGGACAGTATCAGCCAATTAAGAGAGGTGTTAGGCAGGGATGTGTGATGTCTCCAGATCTTTTTTCCCTATACAGTGAAAATATTTTCAGAAATGTAGAGGATATAAATGGAATCAGCATTGGAGGACGAAACATCAATAACATTAGATAAGCAGATGATACAGTATTAATTGCAGACAATGCGCAGGACCTGCAACAATTAGTAGATGCGGTTGTTGTACACAGTGAGCAACTGGGGTTAGAATTAAATTGTAAAAAGACTCAGGTTATGGTCGTCACTAGGAAGGAAGAAGTGCCACAATGTAATATACAAGTAAATGGAAATATTCTTCAACAAGTGAATCGGTACAATTATCTTGGAACAGTCATAACATCTGATGGGAGATGCCTTGAAGAGATTAGAACAAGAATCGCCATGGCGAAAGTAGCCTTTAGCAAGATGAAAAACATTCTGACCAATAAAAAGATGTCAATTGAAACGAGAAAAAGAGTGTTGAGGGGATACATAGAGCCTGTTCTTTTGTATGGATGTGAAACTTGGACAATGAGCAGTCAAGCTGAAAAACATCTGATGGCTGCAGAAATGTGGTTTCTGAGGAAAATGCAAAGAATACCATGGACAGACAGAAAAACCAATGACCAAGTACTACAGGAGACAAATGAACATCGTAAACTGATTAGAGAAATTAGACGTAGACAGTCAAAATTTTTTGGACATGTTATGAGAAGAAATGGATTGGAGAACTTGGTGACAACTGGCAAGATCGAAGGGAACAGACCAAGAGGAAGACCGAGAGGAAAATACCTGGATGGCTTGGCCACATGGCATAGACGAGACAGGAACACTGAGCTGATCCACGACACTGGTGATCGAGTGAAATGGCGAGTCATGACCGCCCACGCTTTCTGGCATGGCACATGATTTATTGATTGATTGATTGAATGATTGATTGATTAATCAGAAAAGAAAAAAAAATATAGAAAGTAATAAGCACACAGTGAGTACACATATTCCCCCAGTCGCTTATTTTGTCATTCGTATGACGTCAAACATCCGGTATTTAGTGTGTACTTCAAACTATCAATCAGGTGCCGTCTTCACAATGAAGGTTAGCAGCAATGGATCTCCAACACTGTCTGTCTGTTTTCTTGACTGTACATCTTGTCAGACTGTTGTTCCTTCATCCCGTGATGTTATCTTCCCACTTGTATCGTTGTCTACCTCTTGTTTGCTTGCCTTCAATCTTACCTTCTAGTACGGTTTTCATAACTGTATTGTCTTGTAATGTGGCTGACATATTTCACTTGCTTCTTTTTTTTTTAAATTTCTTTCATTAACTCTCTTTTCATCGACATTCTATTTACCTCCTGATAAATCTATGTATTTGTTATATTTACCGTTGTATTCTATTGCCTGTTTGATTCAGTTCATGGACAAGAAATACACGAGTTGCTTACATACTGCTTAGTTACCAGACCACGTCTATAATATCCGACAATGTTTGCAGTGCTGCAGGCGTTGTCAAGGCAACCTTTTTATCTCGAAACTTGGAAAACGTACTCACCTTTCAGTGCCGAAGGATAATATATAGCAAACTGTGACCTTCTGTCTTCACAGAAGGATGATATATCACCATACCGGGATCATCGTGTTGTTTGTTTCGTTACGCGGTATCTTCCGCAATTTCAATGCTCAGTGAATGGAAATTTACATTATAATATATGTTCATTTGATTGGTCCAAGATAAATTTTTGTTTGGCACTTAATCAGTTTAAAACTGATTCAGTTGCAGTTTGAAACGGGCTGTTTAAGAACAATAAAGAACCTATACTTTTGTGTGTTTATGAAACGTAAACACTAAATAGATAAGTGGAGGAACATTTAATGGCAGCTTAAATGAACTTATGAAAAAAATGCAACGGCAATCACAGGGTTAGTTAGTTGCATATCCTTTACCTGACGTAGCAATCAACTCCAGAATTTTCTTGGCTATTTTGTCATTCCTGGGCAAGGTTACGTTCAGTAGTTTGCCATTGCTTTCTGAACGATCGGTATTCATTTCCCTGTATGGATACTAACTCTTACAGATCTCGCGCAGCAATACTTCGAACATGGTTTGCGGCATTAGGAATTGAATTCGTAACTCCATCACCACAGACCCGGCCGACACAGAGAAAGACAGAGAAAACAACTTCAACCAAACGATGGACACCGCTAATTGATTAGTGACATAAGAAATTGTTAGTCAATATGTAGGGTATATTACGAGGAGAAATACATTTTGAAGTTTAGCGATAAATAGAAATTTAATCGGAAAAGAGGATGCGAAAAACAGAGAAATACCAAGATGGCTTGCACGGAGAGCAAACATAACCAGAACAAGGACACATAAATGATCTGAGGTTGGTGATTGTAATTATTCACGCTTATCAGCATGGAACATGATTATAATGATGAAAGGATAACAGTTACTGGACAGTTAAAATCAGCAGAATGTAATTATTAATACTCACTTAATACAAACGAGTACAGCTGGCAATGTGTACACACTGTTCCGTGATGTGTTAAGTGAAACCAAGACAAGAAATACGGCCAGTTTCTGATCTGTTTGATTTCAATGTAATTGGGCGATTTCGATTATTAGGAATATAGTACTCTGTTATATAATGATATATAGTTATATAAGGATATATAGTTATATAAGGATATATAGACAGAGCGCTTATGGGAATGCCCCGAATGCTGTGATGTCGGTTCCTAAATCAATCAATATATATATATATACATGGTGTATTTTTAATGACTGGACTTATTGAAAATATTGCCTTTCTAAGTTTTTTATCCACCGTCTGTGGAGCTCATTCAACATATACTGCTATAGGGGGAGGTGGGAGTGGGGTATCTTATTTTAGGTAAAGTGTTCCACATTACAGCTCTATTCACAAGAGGTGTTAGAAATTTCCACTTAAGTTTAGTTGGCAAGTATTGATACATGTTTGTTTTTTTCATGTTGTCAAAGACCTTGTGCAGTTCGGGCAGTGTAATGTTATAAATGCTGTTGATGTTTGAAAACTGAAGTTTATTGATTGTGTGGGGATTGTTTTCGTGCACTTTTCCTTTAAGTGCACCCTATATGTAGTAATCCAGGGGAGTAAGATCCGGAGAGCGTGCAGGTCAAATTCTGCTAGAGATTATGCGATTTGCAAGTATGCCATCTAAGAATTCTAGTGATTTTACAGATGTGTGAGCAAATTGCACAAACTTGTTGAAACCAGGCGTGTTCAATTTCCTGATTAGAAAATTGGACTACGAATGGTTCCAGAATATTAGTCCGGTTTGTTTCAGAATTTACATTTCGTTAAAGAAAATGGTACCGATTATGAGCATATAACTCATCGCACACCACACTCCTACATTCTGATCGTGGAGAGGCACTGAGTGCAAAGCATGGGAATTTTCATCACTCCAAAGACAATCATTCTGAATTCTCACGTACCCAGAAAGATGAAACTATGCTTCGTCTGTAAAGAAAGTGACATCAAGAATTTCCACACCATCTTGAGCAAGCCAATGCTCTCACCACACGCATTAGTTAACTCTGCATTGATGATCTAATTCTTTTAGTTGAGGTACAAAAGAATACTTGTGTGAATGTAACTTCAGTTTCTTCTTCAGGATTTTGTGGACAGTACTACTTGACTTGTGTAGTTGTTGGGCCAACTCTCTTAATGATTTAACTGGATTCATTAGCATGCTGTCCTGGATGTTGAGGGTTATTTTTTCAGAAACAGATGCGGCACACATCATGAACACTGCCAGTGCTGCGAAATTTTTAAATTAAATTGCTAATAACATTAGGATGAGACACTTGAGTATCAGGAAATGTCATCATACATTGTTGAACAACTATATTCGAATACCTACCGCTGTTAAGAAACACATGCTCCACCAAAGTATTCTCTTTCTTCAAAATTTAACACCATTTTAGCTGATATCAAGTATTAAAACATCTGTATGTAGCAGTCCTATTCTGAACTAACGTTTGAATTAGCTTGAACCCTGTCATAACACACAATTTAAATTAAGATGCGCAAATACTTGATTTTTAAAAAAAAAAGTCCGTTCATTGACACCTTGGCACCTTGCCGTCTTGACAGACGATAGTTTATTACATTATGCTTTAAAAAGGCGTTTTGGAAAAAGTCCAAAGTTATTAAATAAACACCCTGTACACACACATATATATATATACACACACACACGCACACACGCACACGCACACACACACACACACACACACACACACACCACACGCGCGCGTAACCTTGTGTAGGCTGTAGGTTAGATCGACCTAGAGAACTGCACTTTGGCGAGCTAACTATCCTAGTTATATCTGCACTGGAAATGTCATAAACACGGTGGCAGGCGGGATCGACGCCTGGGCTTGTCGCTTTACAGAGAGGGAAAGATTAGTTACATGTTCCTGCTCGCTATACGGCTTACAAAATGTGACGGCGTTATCGCACTACAGACCAATCTCAAGAAACTGCTTCAGGACAAGTTCTTATTTATGTAACATAGAACTGTAAGATGCCATTGTTGCTCTTAGAAAACTTTTAAAAAAAACTCAATCGAGTTTGATGAAACACTGTAGTTATCCTTTGTCGCCCAAGAAAAGGCATTTGATAGAGTAGATAGAAAAAAGCTTGGGGACATCCTTAAACGATATGGAGTGAGTACACATCTAACAAACTTATGTAGAAGCTTATACAACAACAGTGATTGCATAATGAGAACAAACGGAGGACACTCAGAACAGTTCGCCATAAGACCCGGAGTACGACAAGGTTGTGTCCTGTCCCCTCTTTTGTTCATAGCATATATAAGCAGTATATGTAAAGAAACCAGTCAAACTGAGACAGCAAGAACACCGCATGACGAGAACACAGAAGAAGAACCATCTGCAAATTACCCCATTAAAGAACTCGTTGAGGAAGAATTTGTTGACGATCAAGCACTAATTATAAAATCAGAAGCAGAATTACAAAACTCATGAATAGTCTAAACACCGGCTCCGTGGCCGAGGGGTTAGCAGCTTTCTCCGCTAACTCCGAATACTCTCGTCACGTGACGCGACGAGAATTAGCAGTGGTTCGAATCGCAAAAGTGACTTATGAGAGTATGGAGCCGGTCGCTCAGAAAGTCGTGGCGTGCTGATGAGCGTAATCTAGCCTAGGAATCAACATACAGCTGAAAGATGCTGGTGTTGACCGCAATATCCTGAAACAGGATGGAAACGCGGGAAAAAAAAAAAAAAAAAAAAATGAATAGTCTAAACGAAATGTGTAGGAAACATAACATGAAAATTAGCACAAGTAAAACAGAGGTAATGACTACAACCAAAGAAGACAAAACAACAACGATTCACTTACAAGATCATCATTGGCACCTTGCCGTCTTGACAGACGATAGTTTGTGCTTTAAAAAGGCATAATAACTTTTAACTATGGCGGTAGCGAGTGTGACTGATAAGGCCAATTTGCGCTGTAAATGTCCGTTCACAGTGGGTGCATGTGAACAAGTGGTCACTTCCGCCATCATGCACCATCTTACGTCTCAAACGCTTGGTGTGTGACTTTTCTGCAATAATTTTCTCCTTTGACTTTATTCCATTTCTGATATTTGCCCTCCATGCAACACGTTCAGCGGCGACTTGCTCCCAATGTGCATTATCAATGCCTGTATCAATCATGTCCCGCTTACACACATCTTTGTATCGTAGTAGAGGCCGACCCTGAGATCTCTTACCCATCTGTAATTCACCAAAAAAGATATCCTTTGGTATTCTACCATCATCCATCCTCCTAAGATGTCCTATCCATCTAAGTCTACGAAGACTGAGCATGGAATAAACTGTCACACAACCTGATCTTTCCAATACTTCAGTATTTGTGATTTTGTCTTGCCACTTAATACCAAGAATTCTTCGCAGACACCGCATATGAAAGCTGTTTAAGTTGTTCTCTTGGTGTGAGTAAGTTGTCCAGGTTTCACTGCCATAGAGAAGAGTACTAAGGACACAGGCTTGATAGACAAGGACTTTTGTTTTGGCAGTAAGCTTCCTGTTCTCCCAGACTCTTTTTCTTAACCTGTTCATTGTTGTTGCTGCCTTACCAATCCGGATGTTGATTTCCTGATCTAGGGATAATTTGCTATTTACCACTGATCCTAGATATGTAAAATGGTCTACTATCTCTAGTTCGGCGTCGTCAATAAAGATTGATGGTACCTCATGTGCACCTTGTGACATAATCTGTGTCTTCTTTTTGCTAATTGTTAAACCAAATTCAGAACAAGCATTGGAGAATGCAGATAGTAGACATTGCAATTCTTCCTCAGAGTGGGTCGTAACTGCAGCATCATCTGCAAAAAGCAACTCTCTGATCAGTACCCTCCTAATTTTGGTCTTAGCCTTCAATCTCTGAGCATTGTAGAGGCCGCCATCTGAGCGTGAGTGAATGTATATACCACCATCCTGATCATGAAATGCATATTTCAGTAGAAGTGAAAAGTATATTCCAAAGAGGGTGGGAGCTAGTACACAACCTTGCTTAACTCCACTCTTGATTTCAAATTCTTCAGAAGTTGCACCATCAAACTTGATTATACCCTTCATGCCTGTGTGGAACGATTCCACAATGGACAGAAGAGTTGGTGGGCAGCCAATCTTCTTTAGTGCCTTGAACAGACCCTCACGACTGACCAAATCAAATGCCTTTGTGAGGTCGATGAAGGCAATAAACAGTGGTTGATTCTGTTCACGGCATTTTTCTTGCATTTGTCGCAATGAGAATATCATATCAGTGGTAGACCGGTTCTGTCGAAAGCCACACTGTGATTCGGGGTAGACTTGATCTCCTAGGACTTGAAGTCTGCGCAGAACAATTCTGGCAAATACTTTTCCAACAATACACAGAAGTGAGATACCCCTATAGTTGTTGCAGTCGCTCCGATCGCCCTTGTTCTTGTACAGTGTTATGATGCTTGAATCTTTGAAATCCTGTGGGACTTGTCCTTCACGCCAGCATAGCTCTATTAGCTGGTGGATCTGTATAGTGAGTGTGTCTTGCCCACTCCTGATAACCTCTATTGGAATCCCATCCTTACCTGGAGCCTTGCCAGATGCAAGTTCATTTATAGCACACTTAACTTCTGTTATGGTGGGAAGTGTGTCCAGGTGGTCAAGAGTTGGTAGAGCCTCTATGGCGTTGAGGGCATCATCCGCTAGTTTGGTCTCACTTGAGTAAAGCTCCAAATAGTGCTCTACCCATCTGTCCATCTGCTGTTTCTTATCAGTGATGATTTCTCCAGTCAAGGTTTTCAATGGTGCACTTCTTTTGATCACTGGACCGCAGGCTTTCTTTATTCCTTCATACATGCTTCTTATGTCTCCCTTATCACTTGCGATTTGAATGGACTCACATAACTTGATCCAATAATCATTTGCACACTGCCTGGCAGCCTTTTGCACATTCTTCCTAGCTTGCCTAAGCTCACTCAGAGTGTTACGCGTTGGTCTTTCCTTGTTTCTTAAGAGAGCTTTCTTCTTCTTATCAATCAAAGGCTGCAGAGTCTCGCTGTTGGCCGCAAACCAGTCCTGCCTCTTATGATCCACAGTGCCGTAAACCCCTACGGCAGTTTTATAAAGAGTTTCCTTAATTTGACCCCACTTTTCATTTACTGTACAATTTTCTGGTGTATCAGTGAAAGCGTCTTCAAGTTGCTGTTGAAACTGAAAGCACTTTTCAGGATCATGTGTGTTAATAATATTAATCCTGAGGCTAGATTTGTGTTTAGCTGTGTAGATTCTCTTGGTCTCAGTCTAACCCTTGCAACAACCAAAGAATGATCCGTATCACAGTCAGCACTGTGGTAACTACGAGTCAATGATATATGGTTCAGATGTTGTCTCCGTGTGATGATGAAGTCCAGCTGGTGCCAATGGCCGGATCTTGGATGTTTCCATGTGACCTTATGCATCTCTTTTGTTTTAAAAAAGGAGTTTGTAATACATAGGTCATTACTGGTGCAATGCTCCAGCAGCCTTTGCCCATTTTCATTCATGCGACCGATGTTGTATTTTCCAAGGCACACTGGCCATGAACTTGAGTCCTTGCCCACACGAGCATTGAAATCACCGAGCATATAAATGTAGTCAGATTTTGGAACTGCCTTGATCACGGAGTCTAACTCCTCATAGAACGAATACTTACAAGAACACCCCCTGAAACAAGTAAAGAACTTTAAGTACCTAGGACGTATAATATCATCAAATGGCAAAGCAGAAAACGAGATCGAATATAGATGCAATAAGGCACACCAGTTCATTGGACACATTGCACCAATACTAATGAACAATTAAGTATCAATAGTTACTAAGAAAGCACTCTACAACACAATCTTTCTACCAACTCTATGCTACCAATACGAAACCTGGACAATGACAGAAAAAGAGAAACGAAAAATCACAACAACAGAAATGAGATTAATGTGGAGAATAGTCAATGTATCAAGAAGAGAGAAAATCAGAAATGAAGAAATCAGAACCAAAGTGGGAGTTATAGCAGCGCTAGATTTTATTAGAAGGTAGCAAGTCAAAAGGTTTGGTCATGTAACTAGGTTCCCAACAAAAGTATACCACAGCAAGCAATCATGTACATTGCAGAAAGAAGCAGGGGAAGAAATCAACCACTTAAACTATGGACAGAGGGAATAGCAGAGTCCATGGGAATATCGATACATGAAGCCACTAAACGGGCACTATTCTGCTGTTTATACTTCACCTAGACACCTCAAGGTACAAGAGGAACAAGATGAGATGAGATAGCACTGCAAAGTGGAATTAAGCAAGAACAAGAATGCAAATATTGCGAGGCGTATACTCAGTATGACTGAACTACCGTATGCCTGTATATGGTACCATCTGCTTGTGTTAACGCTGAAACGCACATGGGCCAACGACTTCGGGCGGAGGAGCGCAATTGAGAAGGTGCAAGCCTTACTCTAGTGCAAGGAATCGCAGCCTACAGATTAAATGTCGTGACAGAACACCTCAGACCCTAAGCTTTGGTTGGCAACTGGTCTAGGATGGAAGCTCCGACAGGCGGACAGCTAGAGCATTGCTTTGATGATCCGGCAGCTTCTTCAGTCCGTCTTTTCCCAGACGAATTGGATTAAACTAGGCAGGCCGAGAGACTCATCATTCTGCATGGGCAACACATGGTCTCTACGATTCAGCCTAATCTTTGTGTGAGAGAGAGAGAGAGAGAGAGAGAGAGAGAGAGAGAGAGAGAGAGAGAGAGAGAGAGAGAGAAGAGAGAGAGAGAGAGAGAGAGAGAGAGAGAGAGAGAGAGAGAGAGAGAGAGAGAGAGAGAGTTATAACTCATTTTACAAACTATCGTCTGTCACGACGTCAAGTTGCCAGTCTATATTATTGCAAAAAGCAAAGGTAATTCCATAACAGGTACTGCCTTTGATGTGTCAAGTCTTCGGTTTTTGCATGTTCAAGGCCACGACATGTGTAGTTGGGAGGAAGAGGGTGACATTGCTCTGCTTATTGCTGCTCCTTCCCAGATAATGTTCAGAAAGCTCTAAAAATTGTCTACTACAGTTTCGTTAGCTAGGGCCGTCACTGGAGTAGTACTGGTGGGACAACATAGGCCTGTCTGTCTCTACTGGAGATTGAACACGGACTACTGTCTTTACAGACAAGCGCACTAACTACAGTGTTACAGCGGCTATGCAGGAGGAGAAGAAAGCATACACATCATCATCATCATCATCATCATCTTCCACTTCTGCCATCAAGCGTTGTGGGGAGGAATAACTTGCGCTCAATCGCCCGGTGGGCGGCACTGGATAGTGTCATTCCGTGTGATTGTACAATGTCTTTGATGTCGTCAATTCATTTTCTACTTAGACATCCTCTTGGTCTCGTCGCAGATGATCTTTGATGTAAGGCCAATGATGGTAGTTGTTGGTGTTGCATTCTAACGACATGGCCAAACCACTTGAGTGTTGATCCGACTGTCTGTCTGATAACAGTATTTCTTACTCGGTCTAGGATCGTTAAGTTGTCAGCTCTCCTCAGGCATCTCATCTCGCAGGTGTTGATTTTGCGAAAGTTTGATTTGGATAAAGTCCAAGTTTGAGATTTGTAGCATAGGGTTGGTGTGAGTATGCTATTTATTATCTGTCGTTTTGCGGACATGGGTATATTTGGATGTTTCAGTAAAGGTAATAGTTGATATGTAAGTGCACTAGCTTTTCGATAAATGATTTCGATTTCTCTGTCCAATCTGCCATCTTCTGTGATCATACTTCCAAGGTATTTGAATTCTTTAACTTGTTTCAGAGTTGTGCTATTTATCTGTATACTTACTGGGCCCGGCGATCTGCTAACTTGCATTACTTCGGTTTTGGCTTGTTTATACTCATATTGTATCTGCTGCAGGTTGAACTCAGATTAGTAATATGATTTTGTAGGCTTCCCTCATCGCTATAAAACAAGCATTCATCGTCTGCAAATAGAAGTTCATTTATTTCCTGTGGATCATTTGTTTCATCTGGAGTAAAGAGATCTAAATTTTGTGAATCTGGTTTGTCAAGACTTGCTTCTTTGGATATTCTGTCCATGTAGATATTAAATAGCAAAGGAGAGAGCACACATCCTTGTCTCAGTCCTATATTGACTGTGAACATATCTTATATACCTTCTTGTGTTCTTACTGCACTTCGACTCGAGTGGTACATAGCTATGATGTTTTCTAGCAATTGCCCTTGTATCCCATAGTCTTCAAGGATGGTCAATAATTTGTATCTGTCTACTCTATCGAACGCCCTTTCCTGATCTACAAACACAATATTCTGCTGGTCACTATATTCGATAGTTTTTTCACATATGTGCTTAAGTGTAAATAAATAGTGCATCAGTGCAACTTTTACCTTTCCAAAAACTGAATATTTCTTTGTTTAACTGTTGTTCAACTATTGGTCTAACCCTTTGTTCCAACAGTTTTGCGTACATTTTCCCTATATGGCTCAGGAGTGATATACCTCTGTGTGTTTCGCACTCTCTCATATTACCTTTCTTTGTCCATATTGGTACTAATATTGCCTGTTGCCAATCATCTGGGACTTTTCCTTCTTCCTATGCTATATTAAAAAGTCTTGTTAGCCATTTAACTCCTGTTTTCCCACAGGCCTGAAAAGCTTCTGTGGTTATTCCATCTGGACCCGGTAATTTGTTTTTATGACTTTTCTGTATAAC
>JACEFZ010002414.1:132500-200000 GCA_014155875.1 Cepaea nemoralis
TCGAATAGAGGCTCTGGAGATGTAGATACACAGAATAATATGTCGTATTTCATGGAAACAAACACAATCAAATACAGAGGGTCTACGAAAGTTGCGAATGAAAAGAGAGTTGATGAAAGAAATAAAAAGAGGCAAGTGAATTATTTCGGCCACTTTAAAAGTTGTAATACGCTTATAAAAATCATACTCTAGAGCAGTGTTTCCCAACCTTTTTTGTGCCATGCCCCACTTAAGCCTTTCTAAAATTCATATTGTCCCCCTCCCCCGCCCCACGCCCCCCCCCCCCCCCCCCCCACCCCCCCTCAACTATACATTATTTTTAATATTCAAAAATTGAAATGTTCACTAAAGAAACTTGACTGATAGGTGTTAGGAAGAAATCACTAGGTAATTATTGAGCAAACACAGTAAGTAAATTTTCAAAACATATTATGGAGAGCAAAGAACCTCAATGGCTCGGAATGCTGAAGAAGAAGAAGAAGAAGATTATGGAGAACTGAAATTCAAGTACAAAATAATTTTAATGAAAGATTTTTCTATATTATTTTAATTATTAGTAATTATTTATTATTTAAATTTAGTGAGATCCTTGCGCTTGATGCTTGCTGCAAAGAGATCTTATGTCAGGTTCCAATTTAGTTAACTTCAGTCTCAAGTCTCCCCGTTTTGTTATATTCAGCCGATTTCTTCCATTTTCGAATTGCCCCCCTTAACAGTCGAATTGCCCCCCTGTGGGGCGTGGGCCCCACGTTGGGAAACACTGCTCTAGAGGGTAAGGTTGGAGGCAAGCGAGCAAGAGTTAGACAACGATACATATTGGAAGATAACATCAAGAGAAGGACGAACAGCAATCTGACAGAATTTACAGTCAAGAGACAGACAGTGCTGGAGATCCACTGCAGCCAACTTTCATTGTGGAGACGGCACATGATTGATTGATATTATAACAACAATAACATTTGAGCGCATAATTCACACACAAAGCTAAATAAACAAAGCTGAACGAAACAGATCAATACTGACATCATTTTCTTGTTTATTTACTCATAAATAAATTGTTACAGAGTGATACATCAAAACATCATCGTGGAAGACTAAAATGGAACACTTAGGTAATCAAATTGGGGGGGGGGGGGGGGGATTCAAATGAAAACCTTACAAATGTGATAGAAATAGCAATAACCATGCCAGTGTCGTGTAACACATCAATAAGGTTGATATGGATGTAAAGAGCGTTAAGCACGTGACATCACGGTGCAGATGTACACAGTAACGTTATAATAACAGTTTAAAGAAAATTGTACAGTAAATGAAAAGTGGGGTCAAATTAAGGAAACTCTTTATAAAACTGCCGTAGGGGTTTACGGCACTGTGGATCATAAGAGGCAGGACTGGTTTGCGGCCAACAGCGAGACTCTGCAGCCCTTGATTGATAAGAAGAAGAAAGCTCTCTTAAGAAACAAGGAAAGACCAACGCGTAACACTCTGAGTGAGCTTAGGCAAGCTAGGAAGGATGTGCAAAAGGCTGCCAGGCAGTGTGCAAATGATTATTGGATCAAGTTATGTGAGTCCATTCAAATCGCAAGTGATAAGGGAGACATAAGAAGCATGTATGAAGGAATAAAGAAAGCCTGCGGTCCAGTGATCAAAAGAAGTGCACCATTGAAAACCTTGACTGGAGAAATCATCACTGATAAGAAACAGCAGATGGACAGATGGGTAGAGCACTATTTGGAGCTTTACTCAAGTGAGACCAAACTAGCGGATGATGCCCTCAACGCCATAGAGGCTCTACCAACTCTTGACCACCTGGACACACTTCCCACCATAACAGAAGTTAAGTGTGCTATAAATAAACTTGCATCTGGCAAGGCTCCAGGTAAGGATGGGATTCCAATAGAGGTTATCAGGAGTGGGCAAGACACACTCACTATACAGATCCACCAGCTAATAGAGCTATGCTGGCGTGAAGGACAAGTCCCACAGGATTTCAAAGATTCAAGCATCATAACACTGTACAAGAACAAGGGCGATCGGAGCGACTGCAACAACTATAGGGGTATCTCACTTCTGTGTATTGTTGGAAAAGTATTTGCCAGAATTGTTCTGCGCAGACTTCAAGTCCTAGGAGATCAAGTCTACCCCGAATCACAGTGTGGCTTTCGACAGAACCGGTCTACCACTGATATGATATTCTCATTGCGACAAATGCAAGAAAAATGCCGTGAACAGAATCAACCACTGTTTATTGCCTTCATCGACCTCACAAAGGCATTTGATTTGGTCAGTCGTGAGGGTCTGTTCAAGGCACTAAAGAAGATTGGCTGCCCACCAACTCTTCTGTCCATTGTGGAATCGTTCCACACAGGCATGAAGGGTATAATCAAGTTTGATGGTGCAACTTCTGAAGAATTTGAAATCAAGAGTGGAGTTAAGCAAGGTTGTGTACTAGCTCCCACCCTCTTTGGAATATACTTTTCACTTCTACTGAAATATGCATTTCATGATCAGGATGGTGGTATATACATTCACTCACGCTCAGATGGCGGCCTCTACAATGCTCAGAGATTGAAGGCTAAGACCAACATTAGGAGGGTACTGATCAGAGAGTTGCTTTTTGCAGATGATGCTGCAGTTACGACCCACTCTGAGGAAGAATTGCAATGTCTACTATCTGCATTCTCCAATGCTTGTTCTGAATTTGGTTTAACAATTAGCAAAAAGAAGACACAGATTATGTCACAAGGTGCACATGGGGTACCATCAATCTTTATTGACGACGCCGAACTAGAGATAGTAGACCATTTTACATATCTAGGATCAGTGGTAAATAGCAAATTATCCCTAGATCAGGAAATCAACATCCGGATTGGTAAGGCAGCAACAACAATGAACAGGTTAAGAAAAAGAGTCTGGGAGAACAGGAAGCTTACTGCCAAAACAAAAGTCCTTGTCTATCAAGCCTGTGTCCGTAGTACTCTTCTCTATGGCAGTGAAACCTGGACAACTTACTCACACCAAGAGAACAACTTAAACAGCTTTCATATGCGGTGTCTGCGAAGAATTATTGGTATTAAGTGGCAAGACAAAATCACAAATACTGAAGTATTGGAAAGATCAGGTTGTGTGACAGTTTATTCCATGCTCAGTCTTCGTAGACTTAGATGGATAGGACATCTTAGGAGGATGGATGATGGTAGAATACCAAAGGATATCTTTTTTGGTGAATTACAGATGGGTAAGAGATCTCAGGGTCGGCCTCTACTACGATACAAAGATGTGTGTAAGCGGGACATGATTGATACAGGCATTGATAATGCACATTGGGAGCAAGTCGCCGCTGAACGTGTTGCATGGAGGGCAAATATCAGAAATGGAATAAAGTCAAAGGAGAAAATTATTGCAGAAAAGTCACACATCAAGCGTTTGAGACGTAAGATGGTGCATGATGGTGGAAATGACCACGTGTTCACATGCACCCACTGTGAACGGACATTTACAGCGCAAATTGGCCTTATCAGTCACACTCGCTACCGCCATAGTTAAAAGTTATTATGCCTTTTTAAAGCACAAATTATCGTCTGTCAAGACGGCAAGGTGCCAATGATATATATCATGCCTTTATTGAAGCACAATGTAACAAATTATCGTCTGTTAAGACGGCAAGGTGCCAGCATATAAATATAAGGGGCGTTCATTTGAAATCCGTTCGTGCCGCACTGCGCGTATTTGCGTGCTTTGAACATGATCATGCCATAGTCATGTGATAAGTACTGACCAATGAATAAAAGAGCACATGCTTATAGTCACATGATGCATATGTTCTGTTTCTGACCGTTGAGAAAATGGCCGGGTTGATACAAAATCCGTCCAAAGAAGCTCAAAGAGCGGTGATTCAGTTTTTTTCATTTGAAGGATGTCGACCAGTGGACATTCACCGAAGAATGCAGGCAGTGTACGGTAACAAATGTGTGTCGAAAACAACAGTGACAGACTGAGCAGGAAAGTTTTGAAAAGGACGCCAGTTCACGACAGATCTTCGACGGCCGGTTCAAGCGCATATTGTTGCAACAGAAAAAGCCATCTCCAAAATTTATGCGGCAGTACAGATGAACCGTTGTCGAAGCATACGTTCACTAGCTAAAGCATTTGATGTATCAATTGGAACATTTCAAAAGCTCGTTCGTAAGAAACTGCAATATGGGAGGGTGTGTTCACAGTGGGCACCACGGATGTTGACAGACCACCAAAAAGAGAAACGCATGGGAAGGTGTTTGACCCACTCGCTGCGTTACATAGTGGAGGGTGATGCATTTCTCTTCTGCATTGTGGCAGGCGATGAATCATGGTATCACCACTTTGAGCCGAGCAGCAAGAGAGAGAGAGAGAGAGAGAGAGAGAGAGAGAGAGAGAGAGAGAGAGAGAGAGAGAGAGAGAGAGAGAGAGAGAGAGAGCGTGCAATGGAAGCATGATA
The DNA here is from genome assembly GCA_014155875.1 of Cepaea nemoralis. Taxonomy (NCBI): domain Eukaryota; kingdom Metazoa; phylum Mollusca; class Gastropoda; order Stylommatophora; family Helicidae; genus Cepaea; species Cepaea nemoralis. The sequence continues at coordinate 136,975 of JACEFZ010002414.1, forward strand.
GATCACCTAAAGCCAAAAAAATTCCTCTGGTAAGGTTATGCTGAGCGCATTTGTTGACCATGAAGGGCTATTGTTGGTCGACATTAAAGAACCTGGTGTCAACATCAACTCTAACCACTACTTGCAAACACTAGACAATCTGCAAAAAGCCATCAAGAATAAACGACCCGGCATGCTTTCTCGCGGTGTGATTTTGTTGCACGATAATGCTCGTCCGCATGTCGCAAAGATTGTGCAGGAACCATTAGCAAGGAATAAGTGGGAAATTCTGCAACAGTCAGCCTATAGTCCTGATTTGTCACCATGAGGTTTTCATTTGTTTGGACCTCTTAAAAAAAGCTCTCAGGGAGCAACGATTTCACACAGATGCAGACGCAATGAACGCGGTAAACACTTGTTTTAGAGAGCAACCTTGTTTGCGGACGGCATTCTCCGCCTATCTAATCTATGGGATGCTTGCCTGAATGCCTACGGAGACTTTTTCTGATTAACTCATGGCGCATAATTCATTCCAACTTAATGCTTTGTTTGATTCTACCACACGTGTTAATGTTTCTTTCATGATTTTGCAATAAAGCCATTGGAACAGGTTTCAGATGAATGCCCCTAATATATGTACGATGTTTTGTAACCGGGGTATGATTGATATACCCATTGATATATCACCTTGGGAACATGATGGTCATGCATTGGCAACGATTAACAATTGAATAAAGACCAAGCCTAAAATGATTGCATATAGGTCACACAACGAGTGTGCTTCACGTCAGATATGCGTTATGACAGAAATGACCGGGTGTACACCTGATTCCATTGTGGACGAATATTTGCCTCACGAATTGGTCTGCTCAGTCACATTCGCCATGGGTTGTAATTAGGTCTTTATTTTTTTTTTGAAGAACAATGTAATACTCTGTCGTCTGTTAAGACGCAAGGTTCTAGCGCGCGCGCACACACACACACACACACACACACACACACACACACACACACACACTCACACACACGTGTCATGTCGCCAAGCCTTCCAGATATTTACTTCTCTGCATTCCACTTGTTATTTTCTCCTCAATCTTGCCAATTGTCACGAAGTTATCCAGTTTATTTCTTCTCAAAAATAGCGAATGTCTACGCCTATTTTCTCTATTCGGTGCATGGGTCTCTTATAGTTCTTGAAGGACTTGTCCATTGGTTTTTCTGTCTGTCAATGGTACTCTTTATTTTCCTCAGAAACTACAGCCATTGGCATCAGATGCTTTTCAGCTTCTCTGCTCATTGCCCACGCTTCACGCCCATACAAAAGTTCAGGTTCTTTGTAGCACTTCAACTCTCTTGTTCTCGTTGCAATTGACATCATTTTAATGGTAAGTTTATTTTTCATTACGCAAAAGGCTGCCTTCGCTACAGCTTTTCATATTCAGAGTTTTTTTTCCTGTCTGTCAATGGTCTTCTTTGTATTTTCCTCAGAAACCACTGCCATTGGATGTTTTTCAGCTTCCCTGCTCATTGCCCACGCTTCACACCCATACAGTTCTTTGTAGCACTTCAACTCTCTTGTTCTCGTTGCAATTTAATCTTTTTACTGGTAAGTATATTTTCCATCACGCAAAAGGCTACCCTAGCCACGGCAATTCTTGCTCTAATCTCTTCCAGGCACCTCCCATCAGATGTTATTACTGTTCCCAGACAGTTGTACCAGTTCACCTGTTTAAGAATATTCCCATGTACCCGTTTACCCTTTGCCATTGTTGTATTTCTTTCCTCCTAGTGACGACTATAATCTGTGGCTTCTTACAATTTAAATACCTCTGTACCAGTAGGCTAAAGCAATGCTAAGGAAATGCCATAATTGTCTCTATTATTATTCCAATATTATACCCGGCAGTGACCTGTTTCGGCCACACATCATCTCTCCAGTCGTATTTGTAGCTGAAACCCACTCTTCGTTCTAGCAATTTGAATATGATTAATAGAAAGCGCCCGACTGGATAATCTCTTTGAAAAGATTGAGTGTGCTTACAAACAATGACCAGATATAATCCAGTTTTGGGGATGTCACCTATCCCGAGTGTAATTAAAGAAAAAACGTCAGAAATCGTCTCAATATTACTGCAACCACAACACTCAACGCATGCTATAATGAACTTCATGACCCAACAAACACTGCAGGCGATTGTTGCATACTTTAGACCATTCGTGTTGAACTGATACCATTCTGGGTTTGATGAATCACTGCCATCCAGAGCAGATTTCAACATAATGCAGTCTACATAACAGACAATCGAACGAAAGATGAATCTGAAGATGTTAAACACTGCATATCTCTCAGTATAATCGCTGTGAATATAAGTAAAGAAGATTTTGAAACATTGACAGTAAACATCAATATAATTTAGTGAATAAAACTTTATTAAACACTGACAAATAATAAAATGACTATTATTTAGTGAATATAAGTACATGTTATTATGAAACACTGACAAAAAATCATCATTGTCATCCAATGAATATAAGTACAGAACATTATGGGACATTGGCAAATAAACACCTTCATCATTTATTGAATATCTATATATATAAAAGACGATGTATGTATGTAGAGATGTATTTGATGCGTTCGATAACGTTGCATCCGATTGAGATGAAATTTTCTACATGTTTTCTTTTCATTCCCGTGCAGCCAACTGTCATAGTTTGTTAGTGTACAATTAGATATTTACTTACTAAAATTTTATATTTACATTTACATAATCATTTAAATATAGCGAGGGGATTTAACTTAAGAAAAGTTGTTTCAAGGGGCATAACTTTTAATAGCATTGCTATATATTTTATATATAGATTGTTGCATTGTTTTCAAAGGTTTATAAACTCTTTGTCTACAGTTATTTACAGGCATGTGCATTATAATAAATAATGATATAATCGTTAAGGCATTTTCAAAGTTTTCATAAAAATAATGCATCTATTTAAATAGTGAAAATTTTCTAACTCATCTTTTTATGTTTAAAGTAGTTATCTACAGTCATGTAGGTGATTAAAAACAGTTTTCATTCTTAAGTTAATGTTTTTTGGTTATATGAATTTAATGAGACGCTCCCCGCCAGAAGCTGGGCGAAGCCGCGCCGGGTCAGACAGATAGACAGACAGACAGACAGATAGTCGGGAACGGGAGCTTATATGACTAATTATATGAATTAAATGAGATGCTCCCCACCAGAGGCTGGGCGAAGCCGTGTCGGGTCAGACAGACAGACAGACAGACAGACAGACAGACAGACAGACAGACAGACAGACAGACAGACAGACAGACAGATAGTCTGGAACGGGAACGGGAGCTTATATGACTACTTATAGGAATTAAATGAGATGCTCCTCACAAAAGACTGGGCGAAGTCGGCTTGGGTCGGACAGACAGATAGACAGACAGAAAGATAAACAGACAGACAGATAGTCGGGAACGGGAGCTTATATGACTACGTATATGAATTAAATGAGATGCTTCCCACCAGGGACTGGGTGAAGCCGGGCCGGGTCAGACAGACAGACAGACAGACAGACAGACAGACAGACAGTCGGGAACGGGAGCTTATATGATTACTTATATGAATTGAATGAGATGCTCCACACCAGGGACTGGGTGAAGCCGGGACGGGTCAGACAGACAGACAGACAGACAGACAGACAGACAGACAGACAGACAGACAGACAGACAGACAGACAGACAGTCGAGAACGGGAACGAGAGCTTATATGACTACTTAAATGAATTAAATGAGATGCTCCCCACCAGGAGCTGGGCGAAGCCGGGCCGGGTCAGACAGGCAGACAGACAGACAGACAGACAGACAGACAGACAGACAGACAGACGAGAACCGGAACGGGAGCTTATATGACTACTTAAATGAATTAAATGAGATGCTCCCCACCTGGAGTTGGGCGAAGGCCGGCCGGGTCGAACAGACAGACAGACAGACAGACAGACAGACAGACAGACAGACAGACAGACAGACAGACAGACAGACAGACAGACAGACAGACAGATCACCGCCAGGGACTGGGCGAAGCCGGGCCGTGTCAGCTAGTAAATATATAAATTATGAAACAATGACCAAAAAAAAAAAACACACACACACACACACAAAACAAACATGATCATATAGACTTACCAGGATATAAAGAGAACGACACAACGGAATATAATGTGAAGAAAGTTGAATATCAATACAACTTCATGGCCACACCAAGAACTGAAATAGTTGGTGATGATGATGATGATGGTGGTGGTGGTGATGATGTTAATATAAAAGCTCAGTTACCAACACATTAACCTGCGCGAGAATCGGTAACGGTTCTCGCCGCGTTGGCAACTTACGGGGTATGTGAGTCGGTCGTTCAGAAAGGAATGGCAAACTAATGAGCATAATCTTGCCAAGAAATCAACAATCAGCTGAAAGATGCTGATGTTGACAGCGATGTCCTGTAAAGGATATGCGAACGAAAAAAAAAATACAAATACATTATGTCATTACTGTGCACGTGTGAATATGTATGTGCGTGTATACATCTCCCCCCCCTCTCTCTCTCTCTCTGACTCTCTCTCTCTCTCTCTTCTCTCTCTCTCTCTGACTCTCTCTCTCTCTCTCTTCTCTCTCTCTCTCTCTCTCTCTCTCTCTATATATATATATATATATATATATATATATATATATATATATATATATATATATTTCCATCATGTGCCAAGCCGATAAGCGTTGGCGGTCATGTTTTGCCATTTCACTCGATCACCAGAATCGTGGATCAGCTCCGTGTTCCTGTCTCGACCATGCCACGTGGTCAAGCCATCCAGGTATTTACTTCTCGGTTTTCTCCTTGGTCTCTTCCCTTCGATCTTGCCAGTTGTCACCAAGTTCTCCAAGTCATTTTTACTGATAACATGCCCAAAAAATGTTTACTATTTAAGTCAAATATCTCTAATCAGTTTACGATCTTCATTTGTTTCTTGAAGGACTTGTTCATTAGTTTTTCTGTCTGTCCGTGGTATTCTTTGCATTCTCCTCAGAAACCACATCTCCACAGCCATCAAATGTTTTTCAGCTTGTCTGCTCATTGCCCACGTTTAATATCCATAGAAAGGTACAGGGTTTATGTAGAACTTCAACACTCTTTTTCTCGTTGCATATGCCATCTTTTTATTCGTCAGTATGTTTTTTGTCTTGCAAAAGGCTACCTTCGCAATGGCAATTCTTATTCTAATCTCTTCAAGGCATTTCCCATCAGATGTTATGACTGTTCCGAGATAACTGCACCGATTCACTTGCTTAATAATATGCCCGTTTACTCGTATATCGCGCGCACACACACACACACACACACACACACACAAGTTATATAAGGAGAGAAGATTACATACTCATTAACTTGGGAGGAGATCATCACGAGAGAGGAGTTGGAATTTTAGTAAAAAGAAATTTAGAGATAAATATTGGTGGATTCTGGGCTCACAAAGATAGGATGATAACTCTCATAATTAAGGCAAGACCGTTCGACACAGTAATTCTTCAGACGTATACTCCAACAATTGATTATAGTGATGAACAGCTAGAAGAATATTATAAAGACCTACAACAAACACTGACAGTTGTAAAATCATCAGGTGTCCTAAGTGTCATGAGAGACATGAACACTAAAGTTGGAAAAAATAAATATAAGCAGATAGTAGGGCAACACGGAAACAGAAACGACAGAGAAGACCGGCTGATACAGTTCTGTGAAGAAAACAATCGTATTGTTTGTAACACATGTTTCCAACATACCCCTAGAAAACTGTATACGTTAAAAAGCCCTGGAGATAGAACAAGAAACCAAATTGACTACATTACGATTAGAAGTAGATTTAAAAACAATGTTAAAAATGGCAAAACATACTCTGGTGGTGATATCAACTTTGACAACAACCATGTAGTCTTAACATTACAAATAAAAATTAAAAACCCAGGAATACGGACGTTGAAGACACCTCAATAAGATATATCGGCATTGAAACAACTAGAAATAAGTCAACTATACCTGGTTGAAGTAAAAAAAAAAAGATATGATGGGCTAATCGTTGAAAGTATGGAACAATATTGACTTGAAAATCCTGACGATAAAATTAATACAAAATGGGAATGTGTAAAAACCAGTATACAGATTGCAAATACCACCTTGCCAGTGAAGCTTAATAGGAAAAAAACAGTTATGGATAACCGATGAAATCTTGAGTAAAATGACTCAAAGAAAGAAAGCAAAGAACGCTCCAGAGTATGTATTAATAAATAGAGAAATACGTCACATGTGCAGATTTGCCAAAGAAGAGTGGTTACAGAAACAATGCAAAGAAATAGAGGATCTGGAAATAAAACACAACTCGAAAGAATTACATGAAGATATAAAAAGATTTACAAAGACGAAAAATAATATAACAGGGAACGGTTGTATCAGAGGGGAAAAAATGAGAAATTATAATTGAAAACACTGACATAATAAAATTATAATTATAATTGATAACACTAACATAATAAACAGATGGACAGAGTAAAAAGAAGATTTATTCTGTTACAACAGGGTCAATAAACCAACATTGTTTAATACTCAAGATGGACCAAACATATTAAAGGCTCATATAATAGGCTCATATTAAAGACATATAGAATTCGCTATTGAAGTAGAGAAGGTTATTAAAAAGATGAAAGAAGGAAAGGCTGCAGGTCCTGACAAGATGACAACAAAGATGATAAAATCCGTATCCCGCTTTGGCATTGATACTATCACATAATTGGGTAATGATATATATATATATATATATATATACATACATAAAACTGGGTACGGGTGTTGCCGGGGCCCATACGGGGAAGCAAAGAATAGTAACACTGTTGCCTACCATGCACGTCGTAAGAGGCGACTAAGGAGGTTATGGTTCCGTCGCCCTGCTACTGAGTGAGTGCATGGCGCGACACTGCGAGCTGAGTTTCACGTGGAATGCTTTTACATCTGTCCGCAGTTGTTTGTAACATGAACAGCATGTTCGGAACGATGGCCGCCGGCTGTTGCTGGATTGACTGGTTTGCCTTTTCGGCTCACGAGTGCATTTTTCAGGAGACTCCTGGGAGTCGAACTGGAACTATGGAGTTCGTGCTTTGTGCTGTGCTTTCAGCGGGTCGTCCTTCAAAAAGAGACCGAGCCATGTGGGATCAAACCCGGGTCAATGAAGTCTTTCTGGTGACTGCCGTTTCCATCGACGATGAACTGTATTTTTCGTGGAGGACTTTTGTGTTGGCATTCTGGCGGCGGCAATATGCACAGTGTATCTGTGCGGGCTGTTGGCTTTCCGAAACTCCTGTCTATTCCATTGTTCACATTGGGCAGTGAGAAGCATTGTCTGTTATATTCACTGGCACAGGAACGGAGCAATATGGGGACGACCCGTTGCCGTAAAGTTGGGACCACGATTAACTAACTGGGTACATCTCCAAGGACTTGAAAACATCCATTTTCATCACAATACCGAAGAAACCATGAGCTGTTGATTGTGAGGATTACAGAACTATTAGCTTAATGAGCCACATTATTAACATACTGTTCAATGTAATACAAAAAAGAATTCAAAATATAATAGATGAGGAAGTAGCTGACCAACATTTTAGGTTTCCCAAAAATAGCGGCACTAAAGAAACATTTATCTGTTTGAGGATGTTAATTGTAAATATATATAGAAGTTCAGAAAAGTATATATGTTTGTTTCACAGACTACAAGAAAGCGTTTGATAGAGTACAACATGAACGACTAATTACGTGCCTTCAAGATAAAGGAGTAGACAGAAAGGACAACAGACTTATTAGTAACTTGTACTGGGAACAAGTGGCGTCTATTAGATGCGAAAATAACTATTCGTCACCTATAGAGATAAAAAGAGGAGTATGGCAGGGATGTGTACAGTCCCCAAGCCGCTTCAACCTATACACAGAAAGAATTTTTAACCAAGTCGAAATGCCTTGACTTAACATCAATGAAAGAATTATAAACAATCTTAGATATGCTGACGATACCGTTTACTAGCAGAAAGCGAGCAAGAGTTACACGACCTAGTGGAAAAAGTAAACAGGCACAGTGCAGAATGTGGCGTAGATATTAACATCTTGAAAACAAACACTATGATAATTAGTAGTGTAAAGGAAATGTCATCAATGAACATCACAGTAAACGGGCAGATACTTGAACAAGTAACAAGTTTCTCCTATCTTTGACACATAATAACCGATGATGGCAGAAGTTAAATAGAAATCAAAAAGAGAATAGGAATGGCCAAAACTGCTTTCAACGGCATGAAATCAGTGTTAACATCTAAAGCAGTGGTTCTCAACCGGTGGGGAATTCCTCCCCCCCCCCCCCCCCCAAAGGGGGAATTTTGGGGTTTCCGGGGGGAATGAAGATTATTTCAAGATCGCGTTAATACAAGAACCGATTACTTGATCTTGTTTTTCCCTTCATACTTTACGGTTCTGTACGTCTCACCCTTCTAAACTTCATTTTATAAAGTAAGTAGACCCACAAATCACGTTTTATGTGGACGTCTAGACTTGTTTTAGTATGTGCTTCCATTATTACGTATACTGTGTAGGGGCGGGAGGAGGGATTTTTAGGTAGGAAATATGAAGGGCCGGGGGGGGGGGGGGAATGATGTTCTGAAAATATGGTGAAGGGGGGCACGGGCCAAATTTTTAGGTAGGAAATACGAAAGGGGGGAAATAAACGTTCTGAAAATATGGTGAAGGGGATGAAGGCCAAAAAAGTTGAGAAACACTGATCTAGAGAGATTAACAACCCATTAAAAATGAGAATTTATACTAAATATGGTTGAATGGTATGCACATTGTTTAACGAAACAAAGAAACACACACACATTTAGTACTAAACACAACAAGAGGAGAAAGCACTCATTTATCATTATTTTAAAATTAGCATACTATAAATACCCACCACATGTAGCCATTGTCTTTCTGACGATTGAACCGAAGCATTTTAATATCTGTAACAATATAACATAAAAGTGGTGTCAGCTTTTAGTTTAAAGGTAGATCTCAAATCTTTTAAGAAAGAGAAACAACCTCCCCCCCCCCCCCGCCCCCGCCCCCCGGAAAAAAATTTGGATGTGGCATCTGAGAGAAATAACAAAAACATAACAGTATATGTCATGAGTGGGAGAAATAAACAAAACGTATGTAGATGTGACGAGTTGAGAAATAACAAAACAATGTAGATGTGACGAGTGTGAAAATACCAAACAACAGCATGTAGATGTGACATATCTGAGGAAATTATATACATCTAGACGTGAAGAGAGTGAGAAATAACAAACAACAGCATGTAGATGTGACATATCTGAGGAAATTATATACATCTAGACGTGAAGATAGTGAGAAATAACAAACAACAGCATGTAGATGTGACATATCTGAGGAAATTATATACATCTAGACGTGAAGAGAGTGAGAAATAACAAACAAAATGTAGATGCGACGAGTGTGAGAAATAACACAAAACAAATGTGGATGCGACGAGTGAGAAAAACGAATAATTCAGATGGGACAAGTGAGAGAAATCCATCCATCCATCATGTGCCATGCCGATAAGCGTGGGAGGTCATGTTTTGCCATCTCACTCGATCACCAGAGTCGTGGATCAGTCCGTGTTTCTGTCTCTTGAAGGTGTGGGTGGGGAGAGGATGTGTGGGTGGGGGATGGGTGTGTGGATTAGGAAGTGTATGTGGGTGGGCTTGGGATGTGAGGGTTGGTGGGGGATGTTTGTGTGGGTGGGGAGTGTGTTTGGGTTGGGGTAACAGGTGAGGGCAGTGTGTGTGAGTGGGAGATGTGCGGGAGGTGGATGGGTCGGTTGGTGGGGTATTATGTCTCCCTGGGTGTGTGTGGGTGGGGAATGTGCAGGAGGTGGATGGGTCGGTTGGTGGGATATGTATGTGTCCCTGGGTGTGTGTGTGTTGGTAGGTGGGTGTGTGTGTGTTGGTAGGTGGGGGTGTGTGTGTGGGTGGGGTGATGTGTGGGTAGGTGGGATATGGGCCTCATAACATGGTAATTTGCCTTGTTTATGTTTACAACATTCATTTCACAATGTTGTTTTTTTTCTTCCTATGTGAATGTATAATGCTCTTGATGAACGAAAGATGAATGATTGGAAGGGCCGAATGTAAGACGGGTCTGCGTGCCCAATTTGTGACCCTTTTAAAATAAAGTTGATTTGATTTAATGTGATTTGATTTGATTTGTCTCGACCATGCCACGTGGCAAAGCCATTAAGGTATTTGCTTCTCGGTCTTCACCTTGGTCTCTTCCCTTCGATATTGCCACGTTCTCCAATTTATTACTTCTCATAACATGCCCAAAACATTTTGACTGTCTCCGTCTAATGTCTCTAATCAGTTTACGATCTTCATTTTTTTTCTTGAAGGACTTGTTCATTGGTATTTCTTTCTGTCCATGGTATCCATGACGAGAGAAATAACACCAAACAGATGTAGATGTTACGAGTGTGTGTGAGAAATAACAAAATAATGTAGATGCAACGAGTGGGAGAAATAAAAATGTAGATATGACGGGTGAGAAAAAAAAAAGGAAAATGCAGATGTGATAAGTTTGTGAAACAAGCAAACAATTTAGATGTGACGAGTGAGAAAAATTACCAGAAATTGTATATTCGACGAGTGTGAGAAACAAACACAATAATGCATATGTAACGAGTTGGTAACAAAAAAAAATAGATGTGACGAGCACGAGAAATAACAATTAAAATATAGATGTGACGCATGTGAGACATTTAAATCATTTAGATACGACGAGTATGAGAGAATAAAAAGTATATAGATGTTACTAGTGTGGGGAATTTTTTTAAAAAGCATGTAGTGTAGATGTGGCGAGTGTACGAAACAACGATAAAATGCAAATCTGACGAGTGTGAGAATAATTTTAAAATGTAGATGTGACGAGTGAGAAATAATCCCTAAATGTAGATATGACGCGTGTCAGAATTAACCAAAATATGTAGATGTGACGAGTGTGAGAAATAACAAAAAAATTGTAGGTGCTACCAGTGTGAGAAATAACAAACACACCTCGATGTCACTAGTTAGAAATAATCTCAAAAAATGTAGACGTGGCGAGTGTAAGAAAAAAGAAACAAACATGTGTTTGGTATGAGTATTAGAAATAAACCAGAAAAAATGCAGATGTCTCGATTTTGAGAATAACCCCAAAATTTAGATGCGACGATTGTGAAGTAAATCAAAAACATGTAGAAGTGACGAGTGAGAACAAAAAAAGAAACAAATTACGATATGACGAGTGTGAGAAATAACCAAAATAATATATATGTGATCTGTGTAAGAAATAATAAAAAAAATATTAATAGGACAAGTGTGAGAAATACCACAATAATGTATATGTGACGAGTCTGAGAGATAACAATTAAAAGGTAGATGTGACGAGTGTGGGAAATTCAAAAAATGTAGATGAAACGAGTATGGGACTTAATACAATTATGTAGATATGACGAGTATGAGGGGGAAAAGCATGTACATGTAACAAGAGTGAGAAATAACAATGAAATGTAGACGTGATGAGTGTGAGAAATAATCAAAACATGTATATGTGACGAGTATGAGAAATAGCAAGAAAATGTAGATGTGATGAGTGTGAGAAATAAAAAACAACCATGTAGATGAGACGAATGTGAGAAATAATAAAAGAACGTAGATGTGACTAGTGAGACATAACCTAAATATGTAGATATGACGAGTGTCAGTAATAACAAAAACATTTAGGTGCGACGAGTGTGAGAAATAACCGCAAAAAGTTAAGATGTTTCTAGTGTGAGAAATAACACAAATATGTAGATGTGACGAGTGTGAATAATAAATCACACGGCATATAGATGTGATTAGTGTGAGAAATAACAAAAGAAAATAGCATGTAGACATGACGAGTGTGAGAAATAACAAGAGAAATATACAGAGGCGACAAGTGTGAGAAATAACGAAAAAGCAGCATGTAGATGTATAGAATTTGAGAAATAATAAAGAAACAGCAGGTAGATATGAAGAGTGTTAGAAATAATAACAAATATTTGATGTGACGAGAGTGCGAAATAACATAAAATTAGGATGCGACGAATGTGAGAAATATCAACAAACTTATGTGGCAAATGAGAAGAAACAGAAAACAAGTAGATGCAATGAATGTGAGAAATAACTAAACAATGTAGATGTGGCGAGTGAAAAAAAAAAGAACAAATCATGAAGATGCGACGAGAGTGAGAAATAACAGAAAAGATGTGGATGCGACGAGTGTGAGTAATAATAAAAAATGTAGTGACGAGTTAGAAAAAAAAATAAGAAAATGTAGATGTGACGAGTGAGAAAACTCGGTAAGAATGTAAATGCGATGAGAGTGAGAAACAACAAAAAAGATGTACATGCGACGAATGTAAGAAATAATGCAAAAATGTAGCTGTGACTAGTGGGAGAAATAACAATGAAATGTAGATTTGACCAGTTGAAGAATAACAAAAAGGTTAGATGCTACGAGTGTGAGAAATAACAAACATATGTATGTGTGACGAGAAGAAATAGCTTTAAAAATATAGATGTGACGAGTGGGAGGACAATAAACATACAGACGCGACGAAAGTGAGAAATAACCCAAAAATTTAGATGTGACGAGTGTGATATATAACAAACACATGTAAAAGTGGCGAGTGGAAAATACCGAAAAATAAATGTAGATGTGAGAAATAATCAAAATAATTTAGAAGTGACGAGTGTTAGAAGTAACCAACAATGTAAATGCAACGACTGTGAGAAATAACACAAACATGTAGATATAATAATTGAGAAAAACACGTGAGGAGTGTGAAATTAAAAAAAAAAAAAAAAAAATGTAGATGTGACAGTATGAGAAATAAAAAAAGTTAGATATGAGGGGTCTGAGAAATAAAAATAAAGTAGTTGCGACGAGTATGAGAAAAAAACAAAAACGATGTAGATGTGACGAGTGTGAGAATATATATATATATATATATATATAATATATATATATATATATCTATATATATATATATATATATATATATATATATATATAAAACAGAGTGTATGTGGTTTTGTGGTTTCGTGTGTTTGTGGGTAGCTATGTATTGGATGCGTTCGATAACGGTACATCCGATTGAGATGAAATTTTCTACACGTCTTCCTTTCATTCCTGTGCAACCGACTATAATAGTTTCGTAGTGTAAAATCTTCTTACTTATTTAATAACATTTACTTTTTCATTTTTCATTATATAATTTCTGTATAGCAGGGGGACTTCACTCTAGAAAAGTTATTTCAAGGGGCATAACTTTTAATATCATTTCTATATACTTTATAGTCATATTGTTGGACTTACTTGCACTATTGTTAAACTCTTTGTCTATAGTTATTTTCAGGCATATGAGTTATAATAAATAATGATATAATCTTTAAGGCATTTTCAAAGTTTTCATAAAAATAATGCATAATGCATAACATTGTAACCCATCTTTTTCTGCTTAAAGAACTTATCAACTGTCATGTCGGTGATTACAAACAGTTTTCATTAAAAATAATGAATGGTGTGTGGAAGGACATTCTTTTAAGTTACTGTGCGCCAGGAGCTGGGCGAAACCACGCCGGGTCAGATAGATAGACAGACAGACAGATAGTCGGGAACGGATGCTTATTTGACTACTTATATGAATTAAATGACATGCTCCCCACCAGCGACTGGGTGAAGCCGGGCCGGGTCAGACAGACAGACAGATAGACAGACAGACAGTCGGGAACGGGAGAGCTTATATGACTACGTATATGAATTAAATTAGATGCTCCCCACCAGGGACTGGGTGAAGCCGGGCCGGGACAGACAGACACACAGATAGACAGACAGACAGATAGTCGGGAACGGGAGAGCTTATATGACTACTTATATGAATTAAATGAGATGCTCCCCACCAGGGACTGGGTGAAGCCGGGCCGGGTCAGCCAGACAGACAGACAAACAAGCAGACAGACAGACTGATAGATAGATAGATCCCCTCCAGGGCCTGGGCGAAGCCGGGCCGGGTCAGCTAGTATATATATATATATATATATATATATATATATATATATATATATATATATATATATATATATATATATATATATATATATATATATATATATATATAAGAGAATGTTTGTGTCTTTGTGTCTTTGTGTGTCCATTTATGCGATTCCCGAACTGTCCATCCGATTGAGATGAAATTTTCTACAGATGTTCTTCTCATTCCGCGCAGCCAACTGGCATAGTTTGTTAGTTTAAAAACACTTATTTACGTAATAAATTAACATTATTTAAAATATTGCAAGGGGACTTAACTTAAGAAAAGTTATATCAAGGGACCTTACTTTTAGTAGCATTGCTATATTATGTAATTTAAATAATTGTTGTATTTTTCTTAAGTTTGATAAAATGTTTAAAGAAGTTATCTACAGTCACTTGAGTTATAAACAAAGTGATAAAAACTTTAAGGCATCTTTAAAATTTTCATAAAAATAATGCATCTATTTTAGATACGTGAAAATGTTCCAACTCATCTTTTTATTGCTCTTCGACATCACATTATATGTTTTACTCTTCTTTATTTCTTTTCGACATCAAATTAAATGTGATTTTTCTTCTATGTAATGTAATATTTTGTGAGAGAAAGTTAGTTGCATATCCTTTGCAGTACTCCGCAGTCAACCCACCATTTATTGGCTGTTCGTGATATCTTGGTAAGTTTACTTTCACTACTTTCACGTTGCCCTTTTTAGTTATTGGAATGAAGATAGATCTCTTCCAATCATATCTTCTACTATCAATCAAATTATCTATTCTTCTATTCTTATGCGCTATAAACAAAGTGATAAAAACTTCAAGGCATCTTCAAAGTTTTCATAAAAATAATGCATCTATTTTAGATAGGAGTTGGATGGATGGATGGATGAATGGATGGATGGATGGATGGATGGATGGATGGATGGATGGATGGATAGACGGATGGATAAAAAAATGTAGATATTATGAGTGAGGGAAAAACGAAAAAAAAATGTTGATGTGATGATTGTGAGACATAACAAATAAAATGCAGATGTGACGAGTGTGATAAATAAAACAAGTAGATGCGAAGAGTGAGAAATAACAACAAGATGTAGATGTGACGAGTGTGAGAAATAAAACAAAAGCATTATATGTGACGAGTGTGAGAGCTAATAAACAGGTGTAGATGTAACGAGTGTGAGAAATAACAAAACATGTTGACGTAATGAGTGTGAGAAATAACAAATAATGTAGATGTGATGAGAAAGGGAAAAAAAACGAGAACTAAATGCAGGAACCTGCTGTGGCTATGTAAAGTGTTAGAAACATCACAGTTATGTAACGATAAGTGTACGAAGGAACACATGGACAGCCTTCCTACTCGCAGCGGACGACGAGAGCAAAACCTTTTACTATCAAACTCTTGCCGTTGTTTGCGTGACGAAGTCTCCTCATAAAAAAAGGTTTGCATATCCTTTACAGGACATCGCTGTCAACATCAGCATCTTTCAGCTGATTGTTGATTTCTTGGCATGATTACGCTCAGTAGTTTGCCATTGCTTTCTGGGCTGCCGGCTCACATACCCAGTAAGTTACCGACGCGATTCAAACCACTGCTGATTCTCACCGTTGTCACGTTACTTTACGAGAGTATACGAGATTACGGAGAAAACTCGCTAACCTCTAGGCCAGGAAGCCGGCAGTCTTCTCATAGGAACGAATAAACAAGAAGTCAGGCTTGGAGGCTAGATATACAGACATACAAACACCCAATGAAACATATAGACAGACAGACAGTCGGACGTACGGATAGATGGATTTGTTAGAGAGATCATTCGTTCTTAAGTGCATTCAATTTGTTATTTTGGGTTTCGATTACTTTTTCAATTGCTCAGCACTTGTTTCTTCCTTTTTCTTATCATTAGTTTAAAGATGTCTTATTTTAAACATTTCCTACGGCCTATCAACTTTTGTTGGTGTTCTTCAATATACCATGGTGATACCATAGTAATACCATGTAGATGCCATGTGATGACATGGTGATGCCATGTTGATGCCATGTGATGCCACGTTAATGACATGTTGATGCCATGTGATGTCATGTTAATGACATGGTGATGCCATGTTGATGTCATGCTTATGTTGAAATGTAAAGGCGTCTCCGTGGCAAAGTAGTTACGCAGCCTGCCTCGCGTTCCGAAAGCTGTGGGTTCGATTCCGCGCTACGTCGTTTGGTTCACGAGTGTGATATTCTCGGAGACTCCCAGGTGTCGTCGCTGGAGCTACGGTGTTTCCTTTGTACGATGCGTTCGACAGGTCTGTCTGTGGAACGAACGAACGAACAAACTTTATTTTCAAAGGGTTATGAATTGGGAACGCAGTACTTTCTATCATTCTGCCCTTCTACCACTCTATTTCATACATTATTTCATCAACACATTATTCAAGGCTAACTGAGAACAACAATATCAAAGATATGCATTATAAAGGCATGGGGAAAATGCAAAAACAAAAATACTAAACGACTCAGTAATATTAATTAATGATGGGACAATTGTTATTAGGTATTGGAAATACACTGGTTTACAGGGAACAATTACAGGCTGTTATACTAGGGCAGTGGTTCTCAAACTTTGTTTGGCCCATCACTCCTTCACCATATGTTTATAATGGCATTCCCCTCTTTCCCAAATTGTCATCCACACACATAAACACAACCAAACACACACAGATGTACACACACACACACACACACACACACATGGATATATATATATATCAGACTGACGTCATCACAGCATGAAGTGGTATATATATATATATATATATATATATATATATATATATATATACCATGTCATGCTGTGATGACGTCAGTCTGCATGCCCTGTGAATCGGCGCACGTAGTTATGAGCGAGCCAGTGATGAAAAGTTACCCAAAAATAAACAGTCCCGTGTAGAGTGATGAAAAATGACACATAAATACTACATTGGATGTTGAATGCAAAACATGCATTCAGTGGCATATCATATCGCTGTGAATATTCCATCTTATCTCATCATCTCGTCATATTCCTCATGCACCTTGCGTGTCGAGGTGAAGTATAAATAACGGGATAGTGTCCGCTTATGGGCTCCATGTATCGATATTCCTATGGACTCTGCTATCCCTCCGTCCATCGGTTACATGGTCGGTCTCTTCCTCTGCTTCCATCTGGTCTGTACATCATTGCTTGTTGTGGAGTACAGTTAGTTGGTAAAATACTTGCATGGCCAAACCCTTTGAATCGTTGCCTACTAATAAAATCTAACGCTGCTGTAACCCCCATTTTAATCTTGATTTCTTCATTTCTGATCATATTATAAATATTATAAACAATACTGAAAAGTCATCGCTGGAAAATGACAAGAAAGCGGCTATTTCCCGCCATTGAAATATCACATTACAGCTTGCGATCTTCATCACTTGAGTTTGGGATGTTCCCTCCGACATTAATACGTAAAAATATAAGCTAAATTTAATAACACATACTAGAACAAGCCTAAACGCATACATAAAATGTGATTTGCGAGTCTACCTACGTTATAAAGCGAATTTAAGAAGGACGAGAAGTACAGAATCATAAAGTATGGAGGGAAAAACAATATGAAGTAATCGATTCCTGTATTAACGCGATCTTGGGATAATCGGGGAATTATTCAATCTCGTCAGATCTGAGACACAACTGTACACACCGCTCACACATAATTCAAGAACGGGGGACAATCGCGTTTTGTGTGGTCCTGAATCCATTTTGAGTCTGCCAATCTTTGGTCTTAATTCCTTCTAGGAATCCCTAAAATTCCCACCTGGGAAGGGAGGGGGGAGGGGGAGGATTTCCCACCGGTAGAAAACCACTGTATTAGGTTTTTTTTAATTATTATTATTATTATTATTAATAAGACGGAAGGTAATGTGTACGCATATAGTGTTCGAATGCCGAGCAACTTTTCTCCGTTATCTCGTATACTCTCGTAAGTAACTTGATGACGGTGAGAATCAGTAGTGGTTCAAATCGCGTCGGTAACTTGCGGCGTATGTGAGCCGGCCGCCCAGAAAGCAATGGCAAACTACTGAGCGTATTCTTGCCAAGAAATCAACAATCAACTGAAAGATGATGATGTTGACAGCGATGTCCTGTAAAGGATATGCTGACCAAAAAAAAAAATAAATAAATAAAATCACAGAGTTAGTTAGTTGCATATTCTTTACAGGACGTGGCAATCAACTCAAGCATTTTTTGGCTGTTTGTGATTCATGGGGAAATTTACTTTCAGTAGTTTGCTATTGCTTTCTGGACGGCCGGCACTCATATCATTGTATGGAAAACAACGCAAGGCTATCTGCTTTCACATCGTGCTTCGAACGCAGTATGCGGAAGTATGAACTGAATTTATAACCCCTTCGCCGCAGCGCTGGCTGTCACAGAGACCGACAGAAAACACACAACTTTAACCAATCGATGGAAACCGCAAACTGCTTTGTGAAATTATAAATCGTGAATCAATATTTATGGTAGATTACGAGGAAAAATAAATTTTGAAGTTTAGCGATAAATAGTAAATTTATTTGGAAAAGAGGATGCGAAAGACTGAGAAATAACAAGAATAAAGATGTCTTGCCCAGAGAGTAGGCCTACACAGCAATGATCTGAGGTTAGTGATTGTAATAATTCACGCTTATCAGCATGGCATGTGATTATAATGATGAACGGATAACAGTTATTGAACAGTACAATCAGTAGCATGTAATCAATAATACTCACTTGATACAAAAGAGTACAGCTGGCAATATGTGCACTGTGTTCCGTGGTGTGCTAAGTGAAACCAAGACAAGAAATACGGCCATATTTCTGTTCGGTTTGATTTTAGTTTCACTTGTGATTTCTAGGAAACTAGTACACTGTTATGACTATAGACGTTTTACCAAATTTATTTACCAAATATTGTATTCATCGTCTGTGGAGTTCATGCAACATATACTGCTTATTTTCGGTAAGTGTAACACATTACAGCTCTATTCACAAAACGTGTTGGAAACATTCATCACGGTTTAGTTGGCAAGTATGAATACGTTGAATACGTTTTTTTTATCATGTTGTCAAAGACCTTGTGCAGTTTGGTCAGTGTAATGTTATTAATGTTGTTGACGATTGAAACCTGAAGTTCACTGATTGTGTGGGGATTATTTTCGTACTCTTTTCCTTTAAGTGCACTCAAGAGGTGGTAATCCAGGAGAGTAAGATCCGGAGAGCATGCAGCCAAATACCGCGAGAGATCATGCGATTTGCAAATAGGTCATTTGAGAATTCTGGTGATTTTTACAGCTGTGTGAGCAGTTGCACCATCTTGTTCAATTTCCCGTTCAGAAAGTTGGGCTACGAATTGTTCCAGAGTGTTAGCCCAGTATCTTTCACAATTTACAGTATCGTTAAAGAAACTTGGATCGATTATGTGCATATGACTCATCGCAACACTCCTACTTTCTCATCATGGAGAGGCAATGGGTACAACGCATGGGGTTTTTATAACAGTGTGTAATATAAGACGAAGGCCGGTCGTTTGTTTGTTGATAAAACGTTTATTGGCTTAATATAACCAAGCTTCGATGTACACCTCCATTCGCTACTCAAGCTGGGTTCTAACTGCCCATACCAACCCAATACGTCACGATTGAGCATCTCCCCCCCCCTTTCAGTCTCAATGCTCAATCGTGCTGTATCGGAGTTTTCCAATAGACCCCAATTATACCTACACTGTTACACCTCCCCATATTACTTAAAGAATTTTCCTTTTAAAGGAAAAATCTTTACTTCTAATCCCCATACTCTATTCCCTACTTGTCTTTTAACCTTCGCCCATACATCTTTTACTCTTCTCCCAGTGCTATGATCTGTCTATAACCTCCCCATATACTTCTTCTTCGTTTTTTTTTTTTTTATTTTATTTATATAATACTACGGTTAATCCAAGCAGTCCTTCTTTCCTTTTTTATTTCCCCAACATTTCATAGTTATCTACTACGTAATTCTTCATTTCTGGTTCTTTCTGGTTATCTGTATCAAATATACATATCATAAGAACAGCTCATAAATTCTGTGTCAAAAATTATGATCTTATACAATTCCTCATTCTCATAAATTCTGTGTCAAAAATTATGATCTTATACGATTCCTCATTCTTTCAAACCCCAGGACGTACAAAAACAATGTAGTTAGAAAAAGTAAAGAAGTGGTGCGCACCAAATAAAGAACATGAAGAATGAATACACGACATGACCACATGGACATATTGTAAATGTACATTTAAGACATTCACCCTTTACCTCCCTTGCCAATAAAAAAATTTTTTGTAAAATAATTTTTTAAAACACCTTTAAGAAATATATTATTGTTCGTTATAAAACAATTTGGCATAAGTTTTCATGAACCTTTTATATTTCACATTGACATTGCCAACCACAATTCCGTTCCTCTTCCGTTATCTCACCTTTTACCATGAGCCCATGTTCATATTTTATGAACAACTTAAATATAATTAAAGCTGGTATTTCACAGCACCTATATCTTTCCCCCGTACAACCCATCCTGTTATTTTATAAATAAAGTGACGTGTGTGCAGACCCTGGATACGTCTATCCATTCGTGCATACACGTTCACCAACTATGGTTTCCCACTAGTTAATGAATGCATAGTTTCCCCTTACCTTGGACAAATTTGTTTTTATCAACTCTTTTCTTAACGAAAAACCTTTAGCAAAACCTCCTTCATTTGAAACTTAAATTTACTTAACTAACTTTACAAGCATTTAACTCAATATACCAAATCATTCATGTAATCAAAATAAAATGAACACAACCTCCAAATTAATCTAGAAGAAAAAAACACATTTTAAAATGACATAACATGCATGTTATCAAATCAGAATAAAATATCCTATTCTACCTATCACTATTGGACACTTTTACGGACCAATAGTTCTTGTCAACTCAAATGCTATGAACACAATCACCCTACTCTAAACCAATTACTCAAACAATAACAATCATATTTCAAGACCAAATCAAGAAAACAAAATGAGGTATTACAACTTAGGCTCAATAAAACAACCAAACAACATCCCTCATTTTCTAGTAGTAACTCAAGCATAAAAACATTTCTTATATGACTCATAACTCATAAAACTTAGATTTCATAAACACCGTTTTCAACACAATTTTAACTCTCTTAAAATTACTACCAGCATTAGGCTCTCATAAATGACGCATATCCAGTATTTATATGACCGAGAAGACTAAACCTCCTATCTATATATCTGTTATTTACAGATCAATTATGAACATATCTGTTCTATCTAGATAAACAAATCAGTAATCCAGAATTATCTATTTATTATCTCTTAACAGCACATAGTATCCTGAATAAGCTCTTAAGTAAGCACTGTAACCTATATCCAACATTAACTCAATGTAGCCATCCTCTACTTATCAACGTACTTGTGATCTATCCTGTCTATTATTATTATAACTTGTTAACCCCTATCTTTAAACACGGCACTTCTAACCTCAATAAAAAAAAATACATTCACCCACTGTACTAATATCTCAAAACCACTTTTTCCACCGTTTCGTATACTTCTTCTTGTTATCTACAGTACTTTCGATTTATTTACCTCTTACGTTTCCATTTCCTCAACAACTCTAAGTTTCTCTGAATAAGTGCTAACTCTATATCAACATCTTCTTCTTCGTACAACCTACTAGCCTCTTCCATACTACTACTTGACTCTGACTTTTCATCCATTTCTTCTTCTTCGTCTGTATGTCTCTCTTTAGCTGCCGCTAATTTCTTCCGTTCAACATCCCACCTAATTTGTCGATCACTCTTTCTTAAGGATCTTTCTAGTATAGGTATATCGTCTCCGCTTGTTGAATCATCTCTAATTCTTCTCTGTCTTTTTACTTCTTTATCTCTTTGACTGTCCATTCTTCTTTTTGTTGCTTGTCTAGTATTTTTAAATGGAGCACCTGTGTCTTCTTCCATACTATCATAATGAGTTTCATTTGTCCCTTCTTCTTCCATTCTTTTCGGAATTGTCTGTTCTTGTTCTTCGTAACTTGGATTTGCTAACAACTGATTTTGTTCTGGTTCTTTTCTAAGATCTGGGGTTACTGTAGCTCTTCCAAGATCTGGAGTTATTGTAACAACTTGTTCATCCAAAAATTTTGCATCCGAATAACAATTATTATTATAATTATTATTTTCTATCTCATTTTCATCTCTTCTTAAGTGTTCAACATGTGCCCTTGCTATGTGTGCTGTGACCTGGTTCTTTATAACATACGATACATTACCCAGTTTTTCCAAAACGTAATAACCTGGAATCCAACGAGAATCAAACTTAGAGTTTCTTCTATGCTTTTTGTAATAAACTCTATCACCTACTTTAAACTCCTGTAATTTTGTATTTACATTTTTGTACTTTTTCTGTCTTTCCCTAGCTTTTATTATATTATTTCTTAATCTCATATGTGCTTTATGCATTTCTTGTATTATGACCTCTTGAAAATCTTCACCCATATATTTCCGTCTAGGTTTTAATAAATTATCTATAGGTAATATTGGTTCTCTCCCGTGTATTAAATAAAATGGCGAAAAACCCGTGCTCTCATTTTGATTTGTACGAATAGCGCTAAGAGCAGGTCCCAAAAATAGATCCCAATCTTTTTCATGTTCATCAATAATCTTTGCCACAATGTTGTATAACGTCTGATGTTGACGCTCGTTTTTCGCATTTGACGAAGGTCTATAAAATGAGGTCTTTATATGTCTTATGTTTAAATCTTTTAATAACTTTTCGAATTTTTTATTTACAAATTCTCTACCATTATCTGTAAGTATACTTTGTGGGCAACTAAACCTTGGTACGAACTCCTGTAAAAAAATATTAATGACAGTATCCGCGCTCTTATCTGGAATTGCATAAACCTCTGGCCAAAGACTGTAGATGTCTACTATATGAATTAAATATACATTTCCTGACAATGTTCTGGGGTGTGGACCTGATATGTCTAAACTAATCTTTTGCATTGGGAAGTGAGGAATATCTGTGTCCTGTAATGGAGACTTTATTGTTTTCATGTTCCTTAATCTGCACTTTTCACACGTATCTACATATTTGCATGCAGATTTAAATAAGTTTGGCCAATAATATTTACTTGTAAGTGCTTTCACTAGTTTGTCTCTACCGAGATGTCCATTTTCATCGTGATATGCTTTTAAAAGTTCATTTTCCAAATGCTTTGGAATATATTTCCTTAGTTGTTCGTTCTTTTCACACATATAATATAACTGTCCATCCTCTTGTAATAGCAAATAATTCCTTTTATATTTGTTATCTTCTGTTTCTCGTAACTTTTCCTTTATTTGTATGATTCTTGGGTCCAAATCCTGCTCTTCTTTCATATTGAATTGTGCTAACTGTAGATCTTCTTCTCTATGTTCAGACTCTTGATCTGATGGTAAGCTATCAAATTCTCCCCCATTTATTATAGCAGAATCCAGAATATTTACCTGCCAATTCCTGTCGTCTATCTCTGGTTCGGCTGCCTCCACTTCTGTATCCTCTGATGACTGTGTATATGGAATTCTAGACAAAAGATCAGCGCATGTGTTTATCTTACCCGGTATGTACTCAATTTTCGCGTCGTACCCCTGAAGATTCAATGCCCATGTCTGTATTTTCCTGTTCTGCACTGGAGCTTCTAAAAAAGACTTTAAAGGCATGTGGTCAGTTCTAATAACAAAACTTGCGTTATGTAAATAGTAATTAAGTTTTTGAAGAGCGTAATGAATCGCGTAAGCCTCCTTCTCGATAGTACTCCATTTTTTTTGTGATTTACTAAGCTTATGAGACAAAAAGTAGATAGGTCTTTCATTTTTTACCCCTGGTATTCCAGATTCTTTTCCTTCATATGGTTGTACTAAACATGCTCCTACTGCACTGTCTGAAGCATCTGTGTATAGTATTAACTGTTTGTTTAAGTCTGGATGCGTCAATAGTGGTACCAATGTTAAGCTGTTTTTTAAATAGTCGAAGGCTTTTTGACACTCATCATCCCACTTAAACCTGGCGTACTTGGCTGTTAAATTTGTAATTGGTTCAGCTATCCTTGAAAATGCCGGAATAAACCGTCTATAATACGCACACGTTCCTATAAAAGCACGTACTTCCTTAACGTTTGTTGGTGCAGGTAACTCTTTAATAATCTTTATTTTGTTCTGGTCTGGTTTTATACCCTCTCTATTTATAATATACCCTAAATATTTTGTTTCTGTTTTTAAAAATTGGCACTTACTAAGCTTCAACTTCACATCATGCTTTCTTAACCTGTCAAACACTAGTCTAATATGTTTCAAATGATCTTCTACATCTCCTTTGGTATAGACCAATATATCATCAATATAAGCAAGAGCGAACCTTTGCATACCCTCTAGAACTTCATTTATTAAGAGCATATAGTGTGAGGGCGCTGTCTTGACTCCAAAAGGCATTCGTAAGAATTCGTACGAGCCCATGTGGGTACAAAAGGCACTTTTCCGTTGCGCGTCCTCTGACATCGGAATACACCAAAACCCTGACCTTGCGTCCAACGTTGTGAAATATGTAGAGCCATTAAGTAGCCCCAAAATGTCATCAATTACCGGCAGTGGGTATGCTACATTCTTGGTGATTTTGTTCAACGCCCTGTAGTCACAACAGAAACGACTCGAACCATCAGGCTTGGCCACGATGACCACCGGAGATGACCATTCTGACTTCGACCTTTTTATTATTCCTGCTTTCAGCATCTCCTCTATTGCCTTTTCCATTATTTCTCTGTTTCTTAATGGAGTTCTGTATGGTTTTAGACTAATTGGTGGATGATCTCCCGTGTCTATCTCCATCGTAACCGTCCGCGTCTTACCCAATTCCAAATCATTAACCGCAAACACATCTTGATTTTGCTTTATAAACTGTTCTAACACTTCCTTATTTTCTGGCGAAGCTTTTAACTGTGACAGCAATTCTTGTTCCCTTGTTATTTTGTCTAGTGAATGTATATGTACTTTATTTTCTCCGAATGGATGGATCAATTCATTCATTCTGATTTTCCCTCTTCTTCCGCATCCGCGTCTGTCACTTCTCCTTTCACTAGAAGTTTCCAAATAACTTGTTCCCAACACTTCTGTTCTATTCGTTGCCAATATTTCACTAATGTTATGATCTAACTTTGCTATCACACATCCTCTGTATAACTTGATTTCTCTCCCTGTGTTGTTGATAATCATTACTGGAAAGGTTAAGTGTTTATCCAACTTCATTACTCCATCTGGAACCTCCAAACCAGGCTCATCAATTATTTCTTCTTGTAACTCAGTGATTCTGACTGTGTTTCCTTCCACATAATATGGGTTTCTCTTCAGCTTCGCTTGTATTAAATTAACCGACTGTGGTTTTAATGTCGTTGTCATTTTGACCCTAACTAGTGCTGCTATATGCATATCCTCTTCCATATCTATATATACGTCTCTAAATTTTAACTTATGTAAATCATAAAAAAGTCTTATCCCATTCTTTATCAAAAAATCTCTTCCTATCAACATATTTCTATTTAAACCCCTCACTACATGAAAAAGGTGTCTTATGTTGATCCCTCCTAATTTAAAATTGATCATTGTTTGTCCAACTACTTGTAAATTCTGTCCAGTAACAGAGTGTAAATTATTACTACACTTAAATACTCTACAATTTCTTACTATTTTGTATAAAAAACTTTCTTTTACTACACTAACTTGAGCTCCTGAGTCTATTAATGTACGAACTCTATACTTCCCTATTTCTAATATACACGAGCTATAATCTGTTTTTTCTTCTATAAATTTCTTGACTTCATCCATTTGAAAATATTCTCTGTTCGATCTATTATACTTGTTATTAACATACTCTCTAATACTTGGGACCCTATTATTTACCCTCCTATCATAGGTCCTGTCTAATAGGTAGGGCGCCGATTTACCTGTGTTCTTGTACCTGTAAAATTCCTGTGTCCATCAACAACATTCCCAGTCACCCTATTATTATCATATCTACCCTGTGTATTCGACTGGACACGCCTGTTATTACAAAAACGAGAAACATGTCCCCGTTGACCACAAACCCAACAGACAATGTTTGTGTTATTTGTGTTTCTTACTGCCTCACTTGTAGGGTATCTCACATTTCTTCTTTCAACATAATCGCTCCTATTTCTACCTTGTAAGGTTTGTATACCGCCTCTCCTATTCCATCCGAATCTTGTTTGTCCTATCTCCATGGGTTCCTCAATTCTGTCGTCTCTATTACTTCCCACTTCTCGTCCTGTTCTTAATCTAAACCTTCGTCTCAAATTTTCCTCTTGCACCGCAATATCCACCGCTTGTGATAACCTCTCAGGGTTATCCCTCATCAGCTTAAGTTTCAAACCATCAGATTTGATGCCATCCACAAAAATCCCTACCAACATCCTTTCCACCTCCTCCCCTCGCACATTCTGTCCTAAGAATGCCTCTTCAGCCAGGTTAATCAACCTATCGCTAAACAACTGCACCGTTTCTCCGTTATTTTGTTTAGCCTGCCTCAACACCGAAAATGCATGTTGCGGATCCGTAATTTCTGCATATTTTCTTGCTAGGTCCTCTTTGAATTGTTCCCATGTCTCATCTACCCTAGCCTCTAATTTTCTTCTTATATGATCTGAGACCGGTTCTGTTGCCGTCTGATACGCTAGTCTCATTTTCTCTTCATCTGTTGCCGAGATCAAATAGGCATATTTTTCTATAGAGGTGACCCACTTCTTATAGTCCTTAGCCTGTCCACTAAATTTCACAATTTCTGTTGCCATCCCCTGTTGTTTGACCACCATATTAAGTCGGCCTACTGCTGTTCCTACGCCTGTCAGAACTTGTGCTAAGGTGTCCTGTTCCGCCATGCTGAAAAAAAATAGCAAAACAAAGCAAGCAACCAATCACACAATTATAATTTCCCAAATCCCAACCAGCACAATTCAGTTGGTTATAATATTGTAAGATGTTACATTAATCAGAAGAAGCACCAACGATGTCCTGTCTGAGCATAGGAATAATGAACCCTGTCCTCGAAAAAAAAACTCAAACTGGTGGCAATCAGAAGAAGGTTCCTTGTAGATAATGTTCTGTACTCCACTCTAATAAATGAATTCGGAACCTCACGGGAGACCTCGAAATATACAACTCTGATTCTATTTCTAAATTACTCTGTTACCTTCAGTTCAGTTCAAGCAACCAGATCCCGCATTAGGTGAAACTCAGTCTCAGAGTTCAGGTGGTGGAGTTCAGATACCATTTCTCCTCCCTCAGGTACTTTCGTCCTTCTCATGGGCTGCCAGAAAATTCTTCAACCCCTGGTTGGGTCACATCTCATGGGCTGCCGGAAAATCTTCAACCCCTGGTTGGGTCCCTTCCTTGATTCTCAGGTGGGTACTTCAACGTCGTTTGGAATGGGTCATAGGATTAACGTGGCCCAAGGATGGATCAGGTGTGTTTGGGTCATAGGAATGACAAGGCCCAAGGATGGATCAGGTGTTTGGGTCGTAGGATCAACAAGGCCCAGAAATGGATCAGGATCAGCCAAGGCCCAACGATAATGGCGTGTCTTAAGAACTTATGGCCCGATCAACGATCATGCTGTCCTGACAACTCCTGATTAGCTCTTTAACTTTGAGGAACTTAAATTGCTGGTTTGCCCAAACTTTCAGGACAGGATCACTCCTGGTCAATCAAAATGATGTAAGGCAGCGGCTTTGATGGCTCTTGCTAACAGTCAACCTGCAGAAGGGCGGCCATACAAACTTTCTTCACCGTGACCTCTGCAAAACGGCTGGTACAACAAACTTCTTATCTGAAGTCTTAAAAAAGACTTACAAAGGACCACTCCTGGGCGAGCTTTTGGCCTTTGTATTCAGATATTATTACTATCTCGTCTTATAACTTGCTGGCCATCTTTTGGTGCGGCTGTTACCAGGTTCAATAGTTGTTTTTTCACGTGCCGCTTGAATCTTTCCGCGACGACGTTATTCAACTCCGACTTTGCATAGTTTTATCTTTCTCATTCTCAGGTTCGCATCCTGGTCGAGCGGCTCCATTTCGCCTCTTATAACAGTGTGTAATATAAGACGAAGGCCGGTCGTTTGTTTGTTGATAAAACGTTTATTGGCTTAATATAACCAAGCTTCGATGTACACCTCCATTCGCTACTCAAGCTGGGTTCTAACTGCCCATACCAACCCAATACGTCACGATTGAGCATCTCCCCCCCCTTTCAGTCTCAATGCTCAATCGTGCTGTATCGGAGTTTTCCAATAGACCCCAATTATACCTACACTGTTACATTTTCATCACTCCAAAGACGATCATTCTGACTGTTCACGTACCCTGAAAGATGAAACAATGCTTCGTCTGTGAAGAAAGTGACATCAAGGATTTGCTCACCTTCTTGAGTAGGACTATTCTTAAACCGCATGCAATGGTTAACTCTGCATTGATGATCTAATTCTTTTTGTTGAAGTAAAACGCAAAACGTGGATGGATGTAACTTCAATTTCTTCTTCAGGATTTTGTGGACAGTACTGCTTGACTTGTGTACTTGCCGGACCAACTGTCTTACTAATTTACCTGGACTCATTAGCATGCTGTACAGGATGTTGAGGGATGTTACTTCAGAAACAGATGGTCTACAGGGCGACTCATATCATGAATACTGCCAGTGTTGCGAAATCTCTTTATTAAAGCATTGGAGGACGAAACATCAATAACAATAGATATGCAGATGATACAGTATTAATTGCAGACAATGCACAAGATCAACAACAATTAGTAGACGCGGTTGTTGTACACAGTGAGCAGCTGGGGTTGGAATTAAATTGTAAGAAGACACAGGTTATGGTCGTCACTAGGAAGAACGAAGTACCACAATGTAATATACAAGTAAATGGGAATATTCGTCAACAAGTGAATAGGTATAATTCTCTCGGAACAGTCATAACATCTGATGCCTTCAAGAGATTAGAACAAGAATCGCCATGGCGAAAGTAGCCTTTAGCAAGATGAAAAACATTCTGACCAATAAAAAGATGTCAATTGAAACGAGAAAAAGAGTGTTGAGGGGATACATAGAGCCTGTTCTTTTGTATGGATGTGAAACTTGAACAATGTGCAGTCAAGCTGAAAAACATCTGATGGCTGCAGAAATGTGGTTTCTGAGGAAAATGCAAAGAATACCATGGACAGACAGAAAAAGGAATGACCAAGTACTACAGGAGACAAATGAACATCGTAAACTGATTAGAGAAATTAGACGTAGACAGTCAAATTTTTTGGACATGTTATGAGAAGAAATGTATTGGAGAACTTAGTGACAACTGGCAAGATCGAAGGGAACAGACCAAGAGGAAGACCGAGAGGAAAATACCTGGATGGCTTGGCCACATGGCATGGATGAGACAGGAACACTGAGCTGATCCAAGACTCTGGTGATTGAGTGAAATGGCGAGTCATGACCGCCCACGCTTTCCGGCATGGCACATGATTGATTGATTGATTGATTGATTGATTGATTGATTAGAATGAGGCACTTGAGTATCAGAAAATGTCATCATAAATTGTCGAAAAATCACATTCGAATATCTGCAACCGATATGAAACACACGCTTCACCAAAAACACTCTTTCTTCAATAGTTAACACCTTTGTAGCAGAGATAAAATACTGAAACCTCTGCATGTAGCAGGGATATTCTGAACTAACGTTTAAATGACGCTTTGAACCGTGTCATAATATACACATCTTTGTGTCATCAGGTGCGCAAACACTTGATTTCAAAAACGTCCACAGCCATTAAATAATCACTCTGTATATATTTAGCAACACGTAATCTTGTGGAGGCTGTAGGTTAGATCGCCGTATAGAACTGCAAGTTGGCGGGCGTAATAGCGAAGTTATATCGAACTGCACTGGTATTATAAGCACCGTTCGGGGAGGGTTCGATGCCCGGGTTTGTCACGTGTCACATTGAGGGAAAGAATGGTCACCTATGCCTGCTTTATTTCAGGTCTACAAAATGTGACGGCGTTATCACATCACAGACTTATAGCAGGAAACTGCTATTGGACAAGTTCTTATTGCTGTAATATAGAATTGCAAGGCGGGATTAAACAAGAACAGGAATGTAAATATGGCATATACAGCCAATGCTCGACTTACGACCACCATCGGTTCCGACAGACCGGTCGTAACACGATTTGGTCGTAAGTTGAGTACGCTATGTGTACAGTAATGTGAAGTGATGTTATAAAAATATTTAAGTTAAATTATATCATAAATGTCTTTTTTATTGTAATAAATCATAATTTTCGATGTTAATTTTGTGCCATTTGTATCATCTCTATTCCATTTTGTTTCTTATTTTTACATCGTCAGGTTTAAGAAAAACACTGCATTAACTGTACATGTACAACTGGTTTAATATTTGCAAAACATACAAAATACAGGTGTGGAAAGTACTATAGTAAACATTTTCCCAATCGCAAAACACATCAAATTAAAACATTAACATCAAAATATATAAACATGCACGAAACATTTTATTGGCCACTGGTGCTTGGCTGCAGATCATTAATGTCGTCATCTACGGCAACATTTGGGGGTACCGGAGTTGGTTTTTTTCATAAACATGGTGAGCTTTGTCTGAATTGTTGTGACGAAACGCCTACAGATCGGCAGATCTCTGCATAATATCCCTTTGAAGGGGGTGCGATGCGTTGGTCTCCCTTGAAATTAATATCAATTAATAGGGGATTTCTCTAGAAAAGTAGTGCGAGGCGGAGCTATTCTAGTTATTTATAGAAAAATCTAGAATGTTCCCTCAAGTGCGTACGTGGTAAAGATCTCTAAGTTCACGAGTGCTTCATGCAGCACGGGTTGGTGGAACTCATCGTGACTCTGGTTTTCTTCATGAATCATGAATGTCACGCGGCCCGTGTAGGCGAGTGGAAGGCGCACTGACTTAGTCGTGGACAGTCGCCAACCAGACCTCAGCGTAGACAGATCCCAGCCAACAGGCTGATGTAATTTTGATGTCAATATTCGCGGCCAGAGCGGACATCTGCAGTCAAGTTTGTGATTGTTCAATCACAGGTTAGTTGAATACTTATTCTATTATTTAACTGTTGTCTTGATGCCGTGCCGACTTCCCCGAACGAATTAATTGCCGTCGAACATGAGTCGTCGCGTAGCGTTACAAGTTACAGCTGGCTATCTGCATATTTAAGTAGGCTTTATCGATCAGCGAGGTAATGTGTTACCTGACGGAACAAGCCGTATTCCACAGCGAGTGGTGTGTAAATAAAATAGGCCGAACGATGTGCTTTACAGTGTGTAGCAGTTACTGGTTTGGTTTATTAATTACGCATGCAAGGCGACAGTTTGTCAGTCATTACATCAACATGCTAGACGCTGTAAATAATGATAAGGTAGAGCTTATTATTAGAGATGTGTAATGTGCTTCGTGACATTAGAATTGTAACTGAATTGTTATATCAGTGATGGTGATTTTTCGAGGAATCAAGGTGAGATCAGCCGTGGGGTATTTGCTGTGTGCAGATAGCAGTGTTATTCCGCGTAAGCAGAATGGTGTTGCATCGGTAGGATAACAGTTGATAAGAAGTATTCATGATACTATTATTACTGCTTGTTGTCATGTCCGTCCGCTAGCATGACCGTGCATGTTCCATCTTACGTTTGTCTAGGTAGCCGACTGGGAGGTAGGCCGGTACGCCCTACCTGTTAGGTTACAGGTCCGACCCAAAGCGATCGAGCATATCCGATGGTTGAACATACCCGATCGAGGGTGATGCGGCACTCCGTAATTCGAGGCCGTGGTGTCTAGATAGATCGAGGTTTGAACCTAACCGTTTCTGTCTCTAATATTCTACTCTTCGGGAACCCTGACTCAGTTCATGGAGTACTTGGAGTACTGCCGTAAAGTAGTAGTATATGAGGGGAATAATCCCCCCCCCCCAAAAAAAAAAAGGTGGAGCCAGAGTTTGGTAGTGGAGTCTGGAGGTTTGCTACATTGGATGACGTGACTTAAGTCGTCACGGGACAAGGTACACGGGACCCACAGTAGCTGTGGGAAAGTGTAATGGTGGATGGCCACCACAGCTGTGCTCAACCGGCACAGGTATGACTGACCTGGAAGATAGTCAGTGAATAAGAGGGCAACTCAGGATCTGGGGCAGGGATCCCAGAACTGACACGATGGCTGTGAAATGAGTTTGTTATTTAAATGTAACAATTCATGAGTTCTCCTTGGTTAATGCTATAGTAATGAATTATCAGGAGTATAATTCATTATGGGCATATAGTTATTAATGTGTGTAATTGATCAGTCCATGGGTTAAGGGATTGATGAATTGATGAGTCTGTCAGGAAGGAGATGTCCGGCTGGACACCTTCTCGATACAGTAATCACTACACTGAAAGGGAAGTAGGTGTATATGTTGATTGATGATGGAAGATGAAACAGGATTGGACTGGCACCAGGCGAAGGATGCTTGACAGAGTCATACAGTCGACTCTGGTGCTAGGGGTCATTTATAGCCCAGAAGTGTTACTTGACTGAACAGGTGTGCTATTGCTTTTTCTACCATCATTATGCCTATATATTATAGTGACTAAGTAGATCTATGATGTGATGATTTCATACTCATTTTGGTAGACATGAGGAATGTCTGAGAGGCAGGTGACATGGTGGAGATGCTGTTAGTCTTTGTTGTAGTTGAGTACTCACACCAACCTCTCCGTGTTTCAGGATCTGTTATTACTATACTGAAGAAGATTCAAGAGCTTCACCATGAGCTCTATGGGCCCACTCATTCCAGTGCCTATCCAGAAGTTGATTGAGGCCATACTGGGAGTGGTCGTCTGATTCTGCGAGATCAATGTTGGAAGGAGCTGAGTGCTGAATAGGTCGGTAGGTCTAGGTTAGGACCTCCGTCAAGAGTCCGACGTGTGTCATCCGATCCTGAGAGGATCCAACACTGAAACGTCTGGTGATTCTAGTCAGTGAAGCACTGGTGACATTCAACCTCAGTGTAAACCTTGGTGATTGCAAGGTCAGGAACTTTCAAGTTGAGCCCAGTGATCATTGTTAACGGTCACCATGACCTGTGTGATATGCTTCTGGCCCGGCTGGGTTGTCATGGGACCCCATGTATAATTTGATGCTTAAATAGTGTTTCTACATTGGTTACCTTTATGAAGCCAACACGTGGTCCAGTGACCTAAGACTTTGATTACATCATTGGTGGGAACACCAGAGAGACATGTGTGTTAAGGTAGTGAGCTACCTCAGTCCAACGTGGTGAACTGTTGACAGTGTATGCTAGGTTGTGATTTATACCCATCGATCAGGGTAGTTACATGAGACTGTGTGAAGATCTATTGGTCCAAGGACATGGAAATAAGGTGAAGTTTTTAGTCACCTGATAGACTTTGCCAGTGACATTGTGTGTTCATGTGGAGAAACCGCTCATTGTATAGGTGACATATCAGTGTGTGGGTCACTTATGAGATAGAAGAGTGACCAGGCTCTTGTGTATTTTGAGACGGTGCTACATGTACTTTTTTTTGCAAGTGGGAGACCGCTAATGTTCTAGGGTCGGCCCAGACTTCATCAGGAGTGTGACGAGGGAAATAGTACGACAGCAAGGAAGGATCCTTGTTCATCGGTGCAGTGTCAGTCAGGCAGTGGTACTGCGCTTGATCAGTCCGTGATTGGTTCTCTGTGTGAAGAGGGAACTTTGGAGAGGCAGCAGACCTTAGAGTTCCAGTCCACTGGAGGAGCCTGGGTGAGTCGCTACCACGACTGGACAACCGCTATCGTCCGCCTTCATGATGAAGAATACTCATCTGCATAGCTGATCTTGTACATAGTTCTTCTAGTCTGGCTTTCAGCCATCCTTCTCTGTGTTGTGGTTGACGTAGTTCAGAATTAAATTTTTGTTCTCTTAGCTATGACTTTGTGCAGTGATATGACTGGTGTCTGGTCCGAGCCCCCTTGGGGTTTGGAACCCTAGGTGAGGGAGGGGAGGTTCAGTTGTCCCGGCTTGTGTGGGGCCTGGTAGATGTAGAGTGCTATTGAGGTGGTTGGAGCAAAGGCAGGGGATAGTATCTATCGTGGCAAACCAGTCCAAGCCCCGGCGGTCTTGTCACAATTGTATGTTTCTTTTTTTCATCATAAATTTCACGATACGGACGAAATACATTGTGCGCCATCCGTTCAATCCTTGCAAATCGTTCGATGTTTGGGTCCATTGCTTCGAAATGTATAAGAAGTTTATTCAGTAAAGATAAACCTTCTGATAATCCCTTAGTGGTGAACTTTCTTTCTGGCTCAGCCTCTTCTTTCTTGGCTTCTCTTCTATCTTCTTCCGCAACTCTTTCTTCTTCCAGTTCGATTAACTCTTCATTTGTAAGTTCTCCGCATTCTTTGTCTAGCAACTCTTTGACATCTTCAATTTCACACTCCAAAGAAAAGTCTTTGGCGAGTTTTACTATTTTTTCCTGAATTGTTTCAAGTTCAAGTTCACTGTCAAATCAATGGAAGTCAATGGACCTAGCGTTATTGAATGTGACCGTGTTATTTCTTAGAAATTGATGACGCCGGCAAGCAGCATAGCAGCATGCCTCCCTTTCCTTAGTTAACGACCGCCGATGATTGCAGACAACGTTCGACTGATAATTGAGGCAGAAATAAATCTAAAATCTAATATGGCTAGTGATTGTGGCCGTAAAGTCGAATGGTCGTAAGTTGCATAGGTCGTAAGTTGATCAATACCTGTACTCTGTATGACTGAGCTACCGTTTACCACTAGACTGCACTACCTGTTACTGTTAGCGCCGAATGTTGGACCATCCATCCATCCATCATGTGCCATGCCGGTAAGCGTGGGCGGTCATGTTCTTGTCATGAGATCACCGTGGATTAACCAGATGATGATAATACAGACAGTCTGTTTTACGGCGTGTTTTCAAGGTCAGACTTGTTTTTAACCGGTACAGAAAAAAACAGTCTGTGTTCGCAGCTGCAACTTGTTTACTTCTAGTCGGCGAGATAGGAACGGTCGGGAGAACTTGAGAAGTTTCTGACATCAAAACGAATTGGCGGCTTTTTGTTGAGACCCGAATTCAAGGAAAGCAGAAACGTGAGCTTGTTTTGGGTGTCAAAACAAGGAAAGACAACTCTGACATTGAGTCATAGGGAGATACGATTCTGGAAATAGTTTGTGCCCCTTGAGAAGCTGGTGTGAACATCAAAGGAACGTCACGTGAACAAATCAAGGCGTTTGATTGATTGATTAGAATGAGGCACTTGAGTATCAGAAAATGTCATCATAAATTGTCGAAAAATCACATTCGAATATCTGCAACCGATATGAAACACACGCTTCACCAAAAACACTCTTTCTTCAATAGTTAACACCTTTGTAGCAGAGATAAAATACTGAAACCTCTGCATGTAGCAGGGATATTCTGAACTAACGTTTAAATGACGCTTTGAACTGTGTCATAATATACACATCTTTGTGTCATCAGGTGCGCAAACACTTGATTTCAAAAACGTCCACAGCCATTAAATAATCACTCTGTATATATTTAGCAACACGTAATCTTGTGGAGGCTGTAGGTTAGATCGCCGTATAGAACTGCAAGTTGGCGGGCGTAATAGCGAAGTTATATCGAACTGCACTGGTATTATAAGCACCGTTCGGGGAGGGTTCGATGCCCGGGTTTGTCACGTGTCACATTGAGGGAAAGAATGGTCACCTATGCCTGCTTTATTTCAGGTCTACAAAATGTGACGGCGTTATCACATCACAGACTTATAGCAGGAAACTGCTATTGGACAAGTTCTTATTGCTGTAATATAGAATTGCAAGGCGGGATTAAACAAGAACAGGAATGTAAATATGGCATATACAGCCAATGCTCGACTTACGACCACCATCGGTTCCGACAGACCGGTCGTAACACGATTTGGTCGTAAGTTGAGTACGCTATGTGTACAGTAATGTGAAGTGATGTTATAAAAATATTTAAGTTAAATTATATCATAAATGTCTTTTTTATTGTAATAAATCATAATTTTCGATGTTAATTTTGTGCCATTTGTATCATCTCTATTCCATTTTGTTTCTTATTTTTACATCGTCAGGTTTAAGAAAAACACTGCATTAACTGTACATGTACAACTGGTTTAATATTTGCAAAACATACAAAATACAGGTGTGGAAAGTACTATAGTAAACATTTTCCCAATCGCAAAACACATCAAATTAAAACATTAACATCAAAATATATAAACATGCACGAAACATTTTATTGGCCACTGGTGCTTGGCTGCAGATCATTAATGTCGTCATCTACGGCAACATTTGGGGGTACCGGAGTTGGTTTTTTTCATAAACATGGTGAGCTTTGTCTGAATTGTTGTGACGAAACGCCTACAGATCGGCAGATCTCTGCATAATATTCCTTTGAAGGGGGTGCGATGCGTTGGTCTCCCTTGAAATTAATATCAATTAATAGGGGATTTCTCTAGAAAAGTAGTGCGAGGCGGAGCTATTCTAGTTATTTATAGAAAAATCTAGAATGTTCCCTCAAGTGCGTACATGGTAAAGATCTCTAAGTTCACGAGTGCTTCATGCAGCACGGGTTGGTGGAACTCATCGTGACTCTGGTTTTCTTCATGAATCATGAATGTCACGCGGCCCGTGTAGGCGAGTGGAAGGCGCACTGACTTAGTCGTGGACAGTCGCCAACCAGACCTCAGCGTAGACAGATCCCAGCCAACAGGCTGATGTAATTTTGATGTCAATATTCGCGGCCAGAGCGGACATCTGCAGTCAAGTTTGTGATTGTTCAATCACAGGTTAGTTGAATACTTATTCTATTATTTAACTGTTGTCTTGATGCCGTGCCGACTTCCCCGAACGAATTAATTGCCGTCGAACATGAGTCGTCGCGTAGCGTTACAAGTTACAGCTGGCTATCTGCATATTTAAGTAGGCTTTATCGATCAGCGAGGTAATGTGTTACCTGACGGAACAAGCCGTATTCCACAGCGAGTGGTGTGTAAATAAAATAGGCCGAACGATGTGCTTTACAGTGTGTAGCAGTTACTGGTTTGGTTTATTAATTACGCATGCAAGGCGACAGTTTGTCAGTCATTACATCAACATGCTAGACGCTGTAAATAATGATAAGGTAGAGCTTATTATTAGAGATGTGTAATGTGCTTCGTGACATTAGAATTGTAACTGAATTGTTATATCAGTGATGGTGATTTTTCGAGGAATCAAGGTGAGATCAGCCGTGGGGTATTTGCTGTGTGCAGATAGCAGTGTTACTCCGCGTAAGCAGAATGGTGTTGCATCGGTAGGATAACAGTTGATAAGAAGTATTCATGATACTATTATTACTGCTTGTTGTCATGTCCGTCCGCTAGCATGACCGTGCATGTTCCATCTTACGTTTGTCTAGGTAGCCGACTGGGAGGTAGGCCGGTACGCCCTACCTGTTAGGTTACAGGTCCGACCCAAAGCGATCGAGCATATCCGATGGTTGAACATACCCGATCGAGGGTGATGCGGCACTCCGTAATTCGAGGCCGTGGTGTCTAGATAGATCGAGGTTTGAACCTAACCGTTTCTGTCTCTAATATTCTACTCTTCGGGAACCCTGACTCAGTTCATGGAGTACTTGGAGTACTGCCGTAAAGTAGTAGTATATGAGGGGAATAATCCCCCCCCCCCCCAAAAAAAAAGGTGGAGCCAGAGTTTGGTAGTGGAGTCTGGAGGTTTGCTACATTGGATGACGTGACTTAAGTCGTCACGGGACAAGGTACACGGGACCCACAGTAGCTGTGGGAAAGTGTAATGTTGGATGGCCACCACAGCTGTGCTCAACCGGCACAGGTATGACTGACCTGGAAGATAGTCAGTGAATAAAAGGGCAACTCAGGATCTGGGGCAGGGATCCCAGAACTGACACGATGGCTGTGAAATGAGTTTGTTATTTAAATGTAACAATTCATGAGTTCTCCTTGGTTAATGCTATAGTAATGAATTATCAGGAGTATAATTCATTATGGGCATATAGTTATTAATGTGTGTAATTGATCAGTCCATGGG
This sequence comes from Cepaea nemoralis, assembly GCA_014155875.1. NCBI lineage: Eukaryota > Metazoa > Mollusca > Gastropoda > Stylommatophora > Helicidae > Cepaea > Cepaea nemoralis. The sequence goes on from JACEFZ010002414.1 coordinate 175,513, forward strand.
TTAAGGGATTGATGAATTGATGAGTCTGTCAGGAAGGAGATGTCCGGCTGGACACCTTCTCGATACAGTAATCACTACACTGAAAGGGAAGTAGGTGTATATGTTGATTGATGATGGAAGATGAAACAGGATTGGACTGGCACCAGGCGAAGGATGCTTGACAGAGTCATACAGTCGACTCTGGTGCTAGGGGTCATTTATAGCCCAGAAGTGTTACTTGACTGAACAGGTGTGCTATTGCTTTTTCTACCATCATTATGCCTATATATTATAGTGACTAAGTAGATCTATGATGTGATGATTTCATACTCATTTTGGTAGACATGAGGAATGTCTGAGAGGCAGGTGACATGGTGGAGATGCTGTTAGTCTTTGTTGTAGTTGAGTACTCACACCAACCTCTCCGTGTTTCAGGATCTGTTATTACTATACTGAAGAAGATTCAAGAGCTTCACCATGAGCTCTATGGGCCCACTCATTCCAGTGCCTATCCAGAAGTTGATTGAGGCCATACTGGGAGTGGTCGTCTGATTCTGCGAGATCAATGTTGGAAGGAGCTGAGTGCTGAATAGGTCGGTAGGTCTAGGTTAGGACCTCCGTCAAGAGTCCGACGTGTGTCATCCGATCCTGAGAGGATCCAACACTGAAACGTCTGGTGATTCTAGTCAGTGAAGCACTGGTGACATTCAACCTCAGTGTAAACCTTGGTGATTGCAAGGTCAGGAACTTTCAAGTTGAGCCCAGTGATCATTGTTAACGGTCACCATGACCTGTGTGATATGCTTCTGGCCCGGCTGGGTTGTCATGGGACCCCATGACTAATTTGATGCTTAAATAGTGTTTCTACATTGGTTACCTTTATGAAGCCAACACGTGGTCCAGTGACCTAAGACTTTGATTACATCATTGGTGGGAACACCAGAGAGACATGTGTGTTAAGGTAGTGAGCTACCTCAGTCCAACGTGGTGAACTGTTGACAGTGTATGCTAGGTTGTGATTTATACCCATCGATCAGGGTAGTTACATGAGACTGTGTGAAGATCTATTGGTCCAAGGACATGGAAATAAGGTGAAGTTTTTAGTCACCTGATAGACTTTGCCAGTGACATTGTGTGTTCATGTGGAGAAACCGCTCATTGTATAGGTGACATATCAGTGTGTGGGTCACTTATGAGATAGAAGAGTGACCAGGCTCTTGTGTATTTTGAGACGGTGCTACATGTACTTTTTTTTGCAAGTGGGAGACCGCTAATGTTCTAGGGTCGGCCCAGACTTCATCAGGAGTGTGACGAGGGAAATAGTACGACAGCAAGGAAGGATCCTTGTTCATCGGTGCAGTGTCAGTCAGGCAGTGGTACTGCGCTTGATCAGTCCGTGATTGGTTCTCTGTGTGAAGAGGGAACTTTGGAGAGGCAGCAGACCTTAGAGTTCCAGTCCACTGGAGGAGCCTGGGTGAGTCGCTACCACGACTGGACAACCGCTATCGTCCGCCTTCATGATGAAGAATACTCATCTGCATAGCTGATCTTGTACATAGTTCTTCTAGTCTGGCTTTCAGCCATCCTTCTCTGTGTTGTGGTTGACGTAGTTCAGAATTAAATTTTTGTTCTCTTAGCTATGACTTTGTGCAGTGATATGACTGGTGTCTGGTCCGAGCCCCCTTGGGGTTTGGAACCCTAGGTGAGGGAGGGGAGGTTCAGTTGTCCCGGCTTGTGTGGGGCCTGGTAGATGTAGAGTGCTATTGAGGTGGTTGGAGCAAAGGCAGGGGATAGTATCTATCGTGGCAAACCAGTCCAAGCCCCGGCGGTCTTGTCACAATTGTATGTTTCTTTTTTTCATCATAAATTTCACGATACGGACGAAATACATTGTGCGCCATCCGTTCAATCCTTGCAAATCGTTCGATGTTTGGGTCCATTGCTTCGAAATGTATAAGAAGTTTATTCAGTAAAGATAAACCTTCTGATAATCCCTTAGTGGTGAACTTTCTTTCTGGCTCAGCCTCTTCTTTCTTGGCTTCTCTTCTATCTTCTTCCGCAACTCTTTCTTCTTCCAGTTCGATTAACTCTTCATTTGTAAGTTCTCCGCATTCTTTGTCTAGCAACTCTTTGACATCTTCAATTTCACACTCCAAAGAAAAGTCTTTGGCGAGTTTTACTATTTTTTCCTGAATTGTTTCAAGTTCAAGTTCACTGTCAAATCAATGGAAGTCAATGGACCTAGCGTTATTGAATGTGACCGTGTTATTTCTTAGAAATTGATGACGCCGGCAAGCAGCATAGCAGCATGCCTCCCTTTCCTTAGTTAACGACCGCCGATGATTGCAGACAACGTTCGACTGATAATTGAGGCAGAAATAAATCTAAAATCTAATATGGCTAGTGATTGTGGCCGTAAAGTCGAATGGTCGTAAGTTGCATAGGTCGTAAGTTGATCAATACCTGTACTCTGTATGACTGAGCTACCGTTTACCACTAGACTGCACTACCTGTTACTGTTAGCGCCGAATGTTGGACCATCCATCCATCCATCATGTGCCATGCCGGTAAGCGTGGGCGGTCATGTTCTTGTCATGAGATCACCGTGGATTAACCAGATGATGATAATACAGACAGTCTGTTTTACGGCGTGTTTTCAAGGTCAGACTTGTTTTTAACCGGTACAGAAAAAAACAGTCTGTGTTCGCAGCTGCAACTTGTTTACTTCTAGTCGGCGAGATAGGAACGGTCGGGAGAACTTGAGAAGTTTCTGACATCAAAACGAATTGGCGGCTTTTTGTTGAGACCCGAATTCAAGGAAAGCAGAAACGTGAGCTTGTTTTGGGTGTCAAAACAAGGAAAGACAACTCTGACATTGAGTCATAGGGAGATACGATTCTGGAAATAGTTTGTGCCCCTTGAGAAGCTGGTGTGAACATCAAAGGAACGTCACGTGAACAAATCAAGGCGTTTGCCAAAAAAAAAAAAAACACGATTTGGTGACAGCTAGTGTAACTTAGACAGTTGATGTAGGCAGAAGTGCTTTGACACTGCAGTTATGGATTTTAATAACATCTAATGTGTGCGGGATTAATTAGATTAATGTTTTTGTCATGGCAAACTTAGATGTGATTGAGAAGAACTGCGGTGTTGCCTAAGGTTCCCTCTGGTTGGGATGAAGAACACAGAACCATTGAAAATTCAGATCCCGGATAATTTTTAGTGCAGGAAGATTGGCCAGCAACTTTCTCACTGGGCCTATGCTAGAAGAAGTTGATAAACGTTGCTCGGTGGAGCTGAATAGTATAAGTATCCCACAGGATAAATACTGAGAACATTACTAAGAAGATTTCACACTACCTGTGGACAGCAACATGGTAATGGGTTTTGATTTTCATACCATTCGTGAATATCCCAGTGGTGATGGATGTTCAGTCCACTTATTACTAGAACAGTAGGGATTGATTTTCACATTACATGAAACCAAAACATTGGAGAGTGTTTGTTCCGCTTATCAAGGAAATCATAACATTAAGACGTTATCTAGAAAATTAAGAGATCTATTTGAGTCTAGATACAATGACTGTTTTAAGAGTGAAAACTGTAGAACATTTCGCAAGAAGGAAAAAAACGTCATTACATGGGACAGTGTTCCATTTTTCACTGGGCAGGAATTGTGTGGTCTCAGTTTCTATAAACTATTAGGAACAGTTTTTTTAGGAACAAAAATAGTATCATTCCCGGACTGTAGATGTGAATGGGAATCAGACCTCATGGTTATCAAAGTTCCTGGAGGAGGACATGTCTGGCGGGAGAGACGCGGCATTTGGTGAGGTCCATTGTGCTGATTCTTGTGATGTCGTATAATCCTTGCCATGATGAGTGGACTCTGATCATGAGCTTTGTAGTCTGACCTCTACATTTACATTAGAATAAACAACACACATTTTCTTCGCATACACGTCTCACGTACATTACACTTTTCTTTTAATCAAGTAATCTTTATTAATTTTTAGAAGCAAGAGTTGTTGAATATGTTGCGTTGGGGAAGAATGAGAGGTGGCATAGTACGACAGTGATAGAGAGAGGAAAGGGTGTCCATGAACCGAAGGAGTGTATTGGACGGAAGCTAGTGGATTCTCCAGAATACTGAAAAGAGGTAAAATATAATGTGGGTGTTGACTCCCCTCACTCCAGGGACGACACTTTAAAGTAAGACACGACAGTTCTGCCATCTCACTCGAACACCAGAGTCGTGGATCAGTTCCGTGTTTCTGTCTCGACCATGCCACAAGGTCCAAGCCATCCAGGTACTTGCTTCTAGGTCTTCCCCTTGGTCTGTTCCCCTCGATCTTACCAGTTGTCACCAAGTTCTCCACATCATTTCTTCTCATAATATGCCCAAAAATGGTGACTGTCTACGTCTAATGTCTCTAATCAGTTTACGATCTTCATTTGTTTCTTGAAGGACTTGTTCATTGGTCTTTCTGGCTGTCCATGGTATTCTTTGCATTTTCCTCAGAAACCACATTTCTACAGCCATCAGATGTTTTTCAGCCTGACTGCTCATTGTCCAAGCTTCACATCCATATAAAAGTACAGGTTCTATGTAGCATCTCAACACTCTTTTCTCGTTTCAATTGACATCTTTTTATTGGTCAGTATGTTTTTCATCTTGCTAAAGGCTACTTTTGCCATGGCGATTCTTGTTCTAATCTCTTCAAGGCATCTCCCATCAGATGTTATTACTGTTCCGAGATAATTGTACCTATTCACTTGTTGAAGAATATTCCCATTTACTTGTATATTACATTGTGGTATTTCGTTCTTCCTAGTGACGACCATAATCTGTGTCTTTTTACAATTTAATTCTAACCCTAGTTGTTCACTGTGTGTAACAACCGCATCTACTAAATTTTGCAGGTCCTGTTCATTGTCTGCAATCAAGACTGTATCATATGCATATCTAATGTTATTGATGCATCGTCCCCCAATGTTGATTCCTTCCATTTCTTCAATATTTCTGAAAATACTTTCACTGTACAGGGAAAACAGATCTGGAGACATTACACATCCCTGTCTCACACCTCTCATAACAGGCTGATATTGGCTTACTTCATTATCAACTCTTATGGCAGCTTGTTGTTTCCAATATATGTTTTTTACAAGTCTAAGGTCTTTTCCATCAATTTGTAGATCTTCAAGCATTCTTATCATGTTGACATGTCTCACTTTATCGAAAGCCTTTGCGTAGTCAATAAAGCAAAGGTGTAGATCTTTGTTTACTTCTATAGAACGTTCGATTACGTTTCTCAGTATATACACAGCATTTACTGTACCCTTGCCTTCTACAAACCCACATTGTTCTTCTCCTATTTCAGGTTGTATTTTCCTCCCAACTCTTTGCATGATAATTCTTAGCAAAATCTTCGTGATGTGACTCATTATACTAATTGTTCGATGTCGATCACATTCCAAGGCTCCTGATTTCTTTTGGGATTGCAATAAATACATAATTACATAACTCATGAGGTATATTTCCAGTATCATATATTGTATTGAGCAGACTGGTAACTTTATCTATTCCATATTCTTCTAAAGCATTAATCATTTCTGTTGTGTCTGAACCGGGGGTCTTGCCAGATTTTATATGGTTCAGAGCATTCTGAACCTCCATCTTCAAAATTGCTGGTCCTTCATTACTACTTTGAACATCATACTGTTCGCCTGTTATCGTCATAACGGTTTTTCACGTAATCTGACCATACATGTAAGATCTGATCTGTTTCTACTATGACTCTTCCATCTTTTGTCTTTAGGCAGCCTGCTGATTTACGTGATCTTTGATTAGTAAGCTCCTAAATTCTTTGTGCATTAGTTTCGCATGTTTACTGTTGTGTTGTTTTCCAATTTCTCTGCAATTTTTCTCAAGCCATGTTTCTTTTGCCTCCTTACATAAGGTTCTGACTTTTCTGTGAATTTCTTCATATTTGGCAGGATTATTTTTGTTCTGTCTTCTTGTTTCCATTAGTTGTGAAATTTCTTCAGTCATCCATGTCTTACGGCCCACTTTCTTTACTTTTGGAATAGTTTTTTCTGCTGCACAACTGATTGAATTCTTCAGCATTTCCTATTGATCAATCTACATCTTGAAATAGGATCTCTAGATCAGACAATAAATCAAATGTGTTCGTTACTTCTATGTTAAAAGTAGTCTTGCATTTCATTTGTCAGTTTTCAATTTGCACAAGTCATATTTAGGGTTTCCTACTGTATACTTGACTTTCTTTAACTTTACCCTCAATTGCTGTAATTAATCTGTGATCACTGTAACAGTCTGCATTTGGAACTGTTTTTACGACTGTTAACGCATTTCGAAACCTTTTGCTTAATCAGGATGTAATCTATCTGATTTTTAATCCGGCTGTCTGGACTCCTCCATGTCCATAATCTTCTAGGATGCTGTTTAAACCAGGTGTTTCCTACAACCATTTCTTGTTCTTTTGCCCATTATACAAGTCTGTTTCCTCTTTCATTTCTCTCTCCCAAACCATTATTGCCTATACTGCATCCATCGCTTTGCTTTCCTATTTTTGCGTTGTAATCACCCATTATGATATTTATTTCTGATCTTTTACAGTTTTTCAAAGCAGACTCCATGTCATTATAAAATATTTCTATACTGTCTTCACTGCATTCACTTGTTGGGGCATATACTTGAATGACATTTATTTTAAAAGGTCTTCCGTTTAATTTCACTAATAGAACTCTGTCTGACAAAGCCTGATATCCTTTGACAGAATTTGATGTTTGCTTATCTAATATAATGGCTACACCTCTTTGCTGTTCTTCTCCCCCAGAGTAAATAATCTTACAATCCTCTCCTGTCTTTATTCCTGCCTTTTTCCATCTCGTTTCCGATATTCCTAATATGTTAATCTTCTCTCTCTCCATTTCTTTTTTGATGTTTTCTAATTTTCCATCTGCATTCATTGTTCTAACATTCCAAGTTCCTTCTTTCAATGATATTAATCTGGTCAATAATCTATTAAACTGAATGTTGGGGGGCAGTCACCAAACCCTAACCGCACATTGTGCCAACGGCTTCGGGCTGAAGAGCTCAAATGGGAAAGTGCAAACCATACCCTAGTGCGAGGAAACGCAGCATAAAGACTAAATGTCATGACATGACAGCTCAGGTCCTAAGCCTTGGCCGGCAACTGGTCTATGATGGAAGCTCCGACAGGCAGACAGTTAGAGTATTGCTTTGATGACCCCACGGAGTGGGTTGCCGAGAAGTGTCATCAGCTTCCATAGGGCGACTACCTAGCCCGGCTACCACGCCGGTCCGGACCATTCTTGGGGAGTTTCTGCAGCAGCCCAGTGAGAGAACGCCGACATCAGACTGGGTGTACTGAAACTTGGACGGCTCGATTATGAGAGCCGTGATCCTACACTGCTGATCCTGTACTTCTCTAATCTTCCAATTGTCTATCTCTATCTAAACCTATCTCCTCTGACACCCCATTGTAAAATACATTTATATCTGATCTTTGTTCTAAACCAGAGTTGAACCAGTTCATCTGGATGGAGCACTAGGGTGTAGCGTTCCTTGAAAGAAAGGTCGAAAGAGGGGTGTGTCCAGAGTCCGGAAGGGTGGTAGACAGAAACCTCGGTACCCCATATCCAGAACTGATTCCACGGTATGCAGTGTGGTAATAGCTCCCCTCACCCCAGGGACTTTACGGCATAGATTAACAGCAGTCTGACAGAATTTACAGTCAAGAGACAGACGGTGTTGGAGATGCATTGCAGCCAGCCTTCATTGTGGAGAAGACACCTGATTGATTGATATTGTAATAACAAACAAACAAAAAAAACTTTGAACAGACATTGCACACATAAAGTTGTATACACCAAGCTGAACGAAACAGACGATTACCCACACACATTTCCTGTTTATTGACAATCAAAGTTATTGTTACAGAGTGATACATTAACACATCATCGTGGAAGACAAAAATTACACATCTAGATAATTAAATTGCGGGATTAAAATGAAAACCTTTCCTGTTTATTGACAATCAAAGTTATTGTTACAGAGTGATACATTAACACATCATCGTGGAAGACAAAAATTACACATCTAGATAATTAAATTGGGGGATTAAAATGAAAACCTTTAAAATGTGATAGAAATTACAATAACCATCACATTGTCTTGTAGACCTGTAATTATTATGGTTACGGATATCAAAAGTGTTTAGCACGTGACATTACGTGGCATTAGTAACATTAAACGGAAGACATTTTAAAATAAATGTCATTCAAATATATGCTCCAACACGGGAATGCAGTGAAGAAAGTATAGATTAATTTTATAATGACATGAAGCGTGCTTTGAAGAAATGTAAAAAGAAAAATCAGAAATAAATATTACAATGGGTGATTTCAACGCAAAAGTGGAAATTCAAGGCGATGGATACAGTGTAGTCAACGATGGTTTGGGAGAGCGAAACCAAAGACTTGTAGAATGGGCAAAAGGAAAAGAAATGGTTGTAGGAAACACCTGGTTTAAACAACATCCTAGACGATTATGGACATGGAGGAGTCCAGACAGCAGAATTAAAATAGTTACTCCTGATTAGCAGATGTTCGAAATGCTCTAACAGTCGTAAAAACAGTTCCCAAAGCAGACTGTTACAGTGATCACAGATTAATTACAGGCACACTGTGGTTAAAGTTAAAGAAAGTCAAGTATACAACCGAAAACACTAAATATGATTTGTGCAAATTGAAAACTGACAAAGAAATATAAGATAATTTTAACACAGAAGTAAAGAACAAATTATATATATTGTCTGATCTAGAGATCCTGTTTCAAGATGTGGATGATCATTGGGAAATGTTGAAGAATTCAATAAGTTTAGCTGCAGAAAAAACTATTCCAAAATTAAAGAAAGTGGGTCGTCAGACGTGGATGACTGAAGACATTTTACAGCTAAGAGAATCAAGAAGACAGAACAAAAATAATCCTGCTAAATATAAATACATTTACAGAAATGTCAAAAAATTATGTAAGGAGGCAAAAGAAGCATGGCTATAGAAATATTGCATATAAATTGAAAAACAACACAACAGAAAATATACCAAACTAATGCACAAAAGAATTCAGGAGCTTACTAATCAAAGAATATATACATCAGCAGGCTGCCTAAAGACAAAATATGGAAAAATCATGGCAGAAAAAGATCAGAATTTACATGTATGGTCAGATTATATGAAATACCTTTATGATGATACCAGAAAAGAACAGTATGATATTCAAAATAATAATGAAGGACCATCAATTTTGAAGATGGAGGTTAAGAATGCTTTTAACCATATGAAAACTGGCAAGACCCCCGGTTCAGACAACATCACAACAGACATGATTAATGCTTTAGAAGAATATGGAATAGAAAAAGTTACCAGACTGCTGAATACTATATGTGATACTGGAGATGTACCTCATGAATTATGTAATTCTGTATTTATTGCAATCCCACAGAAATTAAGAGCCTTGGACTGTGATCAACATAGAATTATTAGGAAGCAAATACAACCTGACATAGGAGAGGAACAATGTGGGTGTGAAGAAGGCAAGAGTACAGTAAATGCTGTATACATACTGAGAACAGTAATTGAATGTTCTATAAAAGTAAACAAAGATCTACACCTCTGCTTTATTGACTACGCAAAGGCTTTCGATAAAGTGAGACATGTCGACATGATAAGGATGCTTGAAGATCTACAAATTGTTGGAAAAGACCTTAGACTTGTAAAAAAACATATATTGGAAACAACAAGCTGCCATAAGAATTGATAATGAAGTAGGTCAATATCAGTGTCAAGAGGTGAGGTTGCTTCCTCTCCACAATGATACGAGTTCAGGCTCTATAATGTAGCGAGCTCACCTCAAGATCTATGTGGCTCTGGGCATCAGGGTACATGACAGCATATATTGAGGCATTCTGACACAGGACAGAGTAACCATCTGAATTCCACAACAACGACTCAACGCATATACGGATGGAATGAACTGCAATGTATTTACTACAGCTGATCTTAGACTACGGTAATGAGTGTGGGATTGATGCCGACTTCAGTCATTCTCTCTCTCCATGCACTCCCGCTCTTCAATCAGAAATCATCTCCACAGACCAGTGAAAGTGTTGGGAACAGAGCCAGCCGCCTAGTGTCTTTATAATGCAAATCAAATATACTCGCCTACCTTCAACGGAGCTCACCATAATCGAACTCCGACAGCTAGCGCTGCCTTTGGTGACTTATGAATTAGTAACGGTTTGACTCCCGAGACTGGTATTGAAAACACATCCTATCACATTGTCAGCTGGAACACAAACTAATGCTTAAGCCGTTATGGCGTTAGGTGACGTCCTATCATGACGTCTAAATTGCGTTCAATGTTGGTGTCACAATGTTCACCATTTGTGACACCCTTTATCTTCTTCTTTGATGCGCTAACTCATCCATTGCCTGCATCACTGTCATTTGCCACATGACAATCAGCCTATTAAGAGAGGTGTGAGACAGGGATGTGTAATGTCTCCAGATCTGTTTTCCCTGTACAATGAAAATATTTTCAGAAATATTGAAAATATGGAAGGAATCAACATTGGGGGACGATACATCAATAACATTAGATATGCAGATGATACAGTCTTGATTGCAGACAATGAACAAGACCTGCACAATTTAGTAGATGCGGTTGTTGCACACAGTTAACAACTAGGGTTAGAATTGAATTGTAAGAAGACACAGATTATGGTCACTGTCGTTACTAGGAAGGAAGAAATACCACAATGTAATATACAAGTAAATGGGCATATTCGTAAACAAGTGAATCGGTACAGCTATCTCGGAACAGTCATAACACCTGATAGGAGATGCCTTGAAGAGATTAGAACAAGAATTGCCTAGGCGAGAGTAGCCTTTTGCAAGATCAAAAACATACTGACCAATAAAAAGATATCAATTGAAACGAGAAAAAGAGTGTTGAAGTGCTACATAGAACCTGTACTTTTATATGGATGTGAAGCGTGGACAATGAGCAGACAAGCTGAAAAACATCTGATGGCTGTGGAAATGTGGTTTCTGAGGAAAATGCAAAGAATGCCATGGTCAGACAGAAAAATCAATGAACAAGCCCTACAAGAAACAAATGAAGATCGTAAACTGATTAGAGACATTAGACGTAGACAGTCAAAATTGTTTGGGCATGTTATGAGAAGAAATGAATTTGAGAACTTGGTGACATCTGGCAAGATCGAAGGGATGAGACCAAAGGGAAGACCAAGAATTAAATACCTGGATGGCTTGGCCACGTGGCATGGTCGAAACAAAAACAGGCAGCTGATCCACGAATCTAGTGATCGAGCGAGATGGCAGAACATGACCGCCGACGATTATCGGCATGGCACATCATGCATGGATTACGGTGTAGACGAACACGGTGACATTGTAAAGACAGTTTAAAGATGGCCACTCCACTTTTGACAAAGAGGAGCAGCGTTCTGTTATCTGTTTTCTGATCAGTGAAGGGGTGAAACCTATAGAAATGCTTCGGCTAATGAAGGTCCAGTTTAGCAATGCATGACTGTCAGTCCAGCAAATGTAAAAGTTGGGTAGGAAGTTTCACAGCCGTGTGACATCAGTGACAGACTGTTATCGACCGGGTCAGGCAAACTAGTGTCGTTACACACGCGACCAAGAGGATTTGTTTCCTACAGGAATCCAAGCACTTAATCGGTGTGAGAGAACTTGCATTGAACACAGTGGGGACTACATTTAAAAATGGTACATATTTTCTTTACTTTTTCAGAATATATTCACCACAAAACAAAACAAATACAAAAAATAGACAAAAAGAAATGTAAGGTTTTCATTGGAAGCACTATCGTATATATCTCATATTTGAATATTTATTTTTAAAGTCGCTTAAAAATCGACAGGGTCGACTTCATTGCAACGGGTTTTATCCCATATGGCTCGCTCTCTTTCGGCAGCACGGAAAGCGTCGCACAAAGCACGAACTCCGTAGCTTTTAGCGACGGCCCACAGGAGTCTCCGAAACATTAAACTCGTAAACCGAAGGAAGTGGCCCGAAATCGAACCCGCAACTAAATCACCTTTTCACTTCACTTTCAACTTCGGCGTCATTCGCGAAATGTCTCCCGCCAAGGTGGGTTGTCAGTGTTTATGCTGACAAATTGTTTGTCCCGTAAAGCGGTGCATAGCTGGGTAGAAAATGTTACGAGGTCGAGTCAATAAGTAAGTCACAGAGTTCTGTGGAATGGCCGTTAAATGAAAACAAAGCACGCAGTTCTATGCAGCCGGTTTGGGAGGACTGATAAAACGATGGGATAAGTGCATCAATATTGGTGGACATTTTGTTGAGAAATAAAGGGGCAATGTATGTATAAAAATAACTGGTTTTAAGTTGTTATCATTTTTAGTTATTTTTCAACAGCCACTTGTAACTTACTTATTAACTTACCTTCGTAATATATAGCATTATTTATTTGCGCGCAAGAAATATACAATTTAAAGGATGCAACTAACAGACTATATAACCCATTACATTAAGCATATGAAAATAGCATAAATGTTATAGATAGATCAACATAAGACTTGCATATTGTATAACTGAGACACCGGGACATGTTTCTTAAGCATACGAAGAATAAAAGATTTTACACAAATTAATTAATTCACTCATTCATTCATTCATTCATTCAGTAGCAAATTAACAGTGTCCCTATTTATGTTAACCTGTTCCGGACGTACTGGTTATCCTTTCCTCTGGAGTAAACAAGGCAAGGCTGAGAGAGGAAATATGCTGCATGGGCAACACATGTTCTCTGAATCTATTCCCAGGCATTGTGAAATGGAATTTTGGACACATAGCAATCCACATACTTTCGTCTTTTAAGACTGCAAGGTACCACCCACACACGTATGTTAATGATATTATGAATAATAATAACTTTAGAAAATCACACTTTATTCTTCTTCTGTCCGTTCTCGCACATTGTAGCTATTTAAATGGGTTCGTAAATGCAAGAGAATTGACTTCATTGCACCGGGTTGTATCCCATATGGCTCGGTCTTATTCCGAAGGGTGGCCTGCCGAATGCGTCACAGAAAGCACGAACTCCGTACCTCCAGCGACGACCCCATGTGTCTCTGAGAAAGGTTTTCACATGAACCGAACGACGGAGCCCAGAATCGAACGCACAGCCTTCGATTCGCTAGTTGTAACCACTTGGTCATGGGGACTCCCTCACATTGAAGCATTGGCCCTTAATTAACTCACATGAACTCGTTATTTTCTTTCTGACCTTATGTAGCTCCCTTCATGTTTTTCACTTGTATCTCTAATGTCTATACTCCGTGTTCTAAAGGTTTCTGTTTCGTTACAAAAGAAGGACGTTCTGATACTATTGCGAGATATGCCACTAACATTTATTATTTGACCTCTGTTAACATTTTCTTAATATGTATATGTACGTCCCCAAATAAGGACGAGAAGTCAACATGTTCGTCCAACTGACCGATGCAAGGGTTGAACCCGCTACCTCACCATTAACACACCAGAAGTTTAAGAACGATTGTTTTTATCCATTCAGCTATGCTGACCTCCAGGAAACTTGATGACACAACACTTTTGTATGTTGACATCCCCTGTTCTGCTGTATATGTTTTTATCCCTATATCTTCTGTCCTTCCGTTTACTGTTCTAAACACACCTGCAGGCGATTTTGAAGCAGACTGTCTTGCGTTGATTTTCATACAATGGTATGAGTGCCGGTCCTTCAGAAAGCACTGGCAAACTACCAAACGTAAAATTGCCAACAAAACACAAACAGCCAAAATATGCTGATGTTGACGGTGACATCTGTAAAGGAAATGCAACTAACTAACCTCCGTCCAGGCTGGCGCAGCGTCTAGCAATAGTGTATTATCCACTTCTCTAAATATGCGGTGCAGGCTACATAAAACAACTCCAGGTAATGATAAACTGACTCCTCGCCATCAGCGAACCGAAAGTTTGGAAGCTAGCATTCTTCTAACTTTTACCACGTCGACACCAATTTATATATGCTGGCATCTTGTCGTATTGATGGACGATATTGTGCATGAAAAAGGCATAACAATAACAACAACCCATGGCAGTAGCGAATTTGACTGATCAGATCAATTCGCGCAGTAAATGTTCGTCCACAATGGATGCACACGTGGTCATTTCCACCATCACGCACCATCTGACGTCGCACACGCCGCTCAGTGACTGACCTATCTGCAATAATTTTCTCCTTTGTCTTTATTCCATTTCTGATTTTTGTCCTCCGTGCAACGCTAGCAGCGGCGACTTGCTTCCAATGTGCAATATCAATGCCTGTATCAATCATGTCCCGCTCACACACATCTGTGTACCGTAGTACAGGCCGACCCCAAGATCTTTTACTCATATGTAATTCACCAAAACAGATGTACTTTGTTATTCTACCGTCGTATATCCTTCTAATGTGTCCTATCCATCTAACAAATAACTTTTCAGAATATCAGTAGGTGATGCCTAATTTTCTATTATCTTCACGACAGGTGTTTCTTTTAGTGGAACACAGCCTTTTATTATTTTCGCCTATCTATTACTCTGAGTGTATCTATCAAAACTTTGTGAGAAGAGCTAAACTAGCGGCCATGGTGTTAACTGACAAGATTGAGGAGAAAAAGACAAGGGGAAGGCAGAGAAGTAAATTTCTGGATGGCTTGGCAACGTGGCATTGTCGAGACAAGAACACGGAGCTGATCCATGACTCTGTTCGTGTGAGATGGCGAAAAACGACCGCCCATGCTTATCGGATATTAGCCAAAAGAATGGCATAGCAAGCTAGAAATGTCTCGAATATTATTCCAACCATGTAATAGTTGGTGAAATCTTGCGACCATCTGTCATCTCTCCAGTCGTATTTTGTATAATAACCACACACTCTTTCTAACAATTTAAAAGAAGTTAATAAAACGCTGTACATTGGGTAATTTTCATGGAACGTGTGAGCTTGTGTGTAAGGAATGATCACATGCGTAAGAGTTTTCGGGATTTCCCCTATCCAAAGTGTTATGAAAGAAAAACATTCAGAAATGTTCTCTAAATCATCGTATCTACAACAATCAATGAATATTATAAATAATTTCACAAACCAGCAAAGAAGGCAGATCAATGTAGTTGTCGTTAGAGCAGCAAGGCTCGACCTGTCGTCTTTATGTGATGGATTGCTACCAACCAAAACAACATGCATCATAGCACAGTCTACAGCACAGGCAAACACACGGAAGATACATCTGATGACGCTGAACCATGTATAGCCTCTGGTAAGAACGCTGGAATTATAAGTATAAATAATACAAACGATTCTGAAACATTAACACATAAATGCGAGAGGAATTCATGTGAACGCCTTAATTTTTTGTTTTTAAATATTTGGGTGAATATATTATGGAAAAAAAAAACTTAAAGAACAAATGTATCATTTTTCGATGTAGTCACCACTGCGTTCAATCCACCAGCGCTGATAAAGTCCTTGGATTCATGTAGAGAAATAAAATCGCTTGTATTGGCGTGCTTAACCACTCATGCACCACCTGTTGTACTTCTTCATCGTACCGAAAAGTCTGTCACAGAAATCATACCGTTTCGAAACTTTCTACTCCACTCATACACTTGCTGGACAGACATGCATCACCTATACTGGACCTTCATTCGTCGATTAATTTCTGTAGGTTTAACTCTTTCACTGATTAAAAAAAAAACAACAACAACAGATGGTGCAAATCAAAAGACAGAAAAACTAATGACTAAGCCCTACAAGAAACAAATAACAATCGTAAACTGATTGGAGAAATTAGAAGTGCACAGTCACAATTTTTTTGGTCACTTTATGAGAAGAAATAAATTGGAGAACTTGGTGACAACTGGCAAGATCGAGGGAAAGGGAAGGCAGAGAAGTAAATACTTGGGTAGCTTGGCCACGTGGCATGGTCGAGAGAAGAACACTGAGCTGATCCACGACTCTGGTGATGGAGTGAGATGGCGAATCGTGACCGCCTACGCTTATCGGCATGACACATGGTGATAATACCAGAAATCTACTCCCAATACCTCTAACTCTTCAACTGTGATTTCATCTGGCCCAGATGTTTTTCCTTTCTTCATATGTTTCATAGCGTCAGTGACTTCTTCTTTTAGAATAGGTGGGCCTTCTAAGTTACTTTCTTCTGTTAATTCTTCCCTTTCTCCATTATATAATTCTCTTATATACTCATTCCACCTCTTTATTATAGCATCTTCCTCCAATAATATCTTTCCTGTTTTTGATTTCAAACACCCTGTATTTATTCTTATTTTTCTTCCTGTGAGCTCACTGATTTGTCTGTGTATACTTTTTTATCTTTAATGGAATTTAATTCAATTTGTTTGCATTGATCGTTTAACCAACTTTCTTTTGCCTTCATACATTTATCTCTTATTTCTTTATTTATCTTAGCATACTCTTGTTTGTCATTTTTATTCTGTTTCCTTTTGTCCATCAGCATTAAGATTTCTTCATTCATCCATTTTTTCTTAGCTTTTTGGCTTCTCTCCGGTAGTATTTCTTTGCTAGTTTGGTTAATGGAGTCCCTTAACATTTCCCAATGATCATTAATGCTCTGTATTTTAGCTATTGCATTGTACCTATGTTTCATAGTCACTCTGTATTGTTCTTGAATTTCTTTATCTACTTTCAGAACCTCTTTATTAAGTCTCAGGTTCTTAACCATTTTTCCCCTCTCTTTAATCTTACTTTTATTTGTCCACATAGTGGTACATGATCACTATTACCGTCAGCACCATGCATTGTCTTTACATTAATTAATGCATTTCTAAATCTTTTATTAATACGTATGTAGTCAATTTACGAATGGAGACGGATTGTATCTGCAGCAAAGAACCTCAATGGCTAGGAACGCTGAAGAAAAAGAAGATGTAGTCAATTTGGTTGCGTATTTTCATATCAGGGCTTTTCCATGTGTATAGTCGTCTTTTATGGTGTTTAAACCATGTGTTTCCAATTATCATATCACTTAATATTTGCCCATTCTATTAGTTTCTCTCCTCTTTCATTTCTTGTACCTAAACGTAATTCCCCACTATATCCTCTATTTTTCCCTTTCCTACTTTTGAATTAAAATCTCCCAGTATTATTTTTATTTCTTGTGATCCAATTTGAGCTATTGCCATTTCTACTTCATCGTAAAAGTGTTGTATTTCTTCTAGACTACTGCTTGTTGTTGGTGCATATACTTGTATAATATGTATATCTATTGGTTTGCCTTTGATTTTGACCATTATATCTCTATCTGAAATACACCAGTATCCATTCATAGATTTTGCTGTTTTTTCATAAAATATTATTCCTACACATTTTTCATGTGTGTCCCCTCCATAATAAATTATTGTGTGTTTGTCGGTTATAATTTTGCCAGGTCCCTTCCATCTCATCTCACTTATGCCTAGTATATTCATTTTCATGTTTTCCATTTCTCTTAAAACATTGTTTAACTTTCCTAGCTCAGTTAATGTCCTAACATTCCATGTTCCTACTCTAAATTTATTTAGTTTAGTTATAGTTTTAGTTTTTGAGATCTCTTACCCATCTGTAATTCACCAAAAAAGATGTCCTTTGGTATTCTACCATCATCCATCCTCCTATCGTGTCCTATCCATTCCAAGTCTACGAAGACTGATCATGGAATATACCGTCACACAACCTGATCTTTCCAATACTTCAGTATTTGCGATTTTGTCTTGCCACTTAATACCAGGTATTCCTCGCAGACACAGCATATGAAAGCTGTTTAAACGTTGCTCTTGGTGTGAGTATGTTGTCCAGGTTTCACTTCCATAAAGAAGAGTACTAAGGGCACAGGATTTATTGACAAGGACTTTTGTTTTGGCAGTAAGCTTCCTGTTTTCCTAGACTCTTTTTGTTAACCTGTTCATTATTGTTGCTGCCTTACCAATCCTGATGTTGATTTCCTGATCTAGGTATAATTTGCCATTTACCTCTGATCCTAGACATGTAAAATGGTCTACTATATCTGTATTGGCGTTGTCAATAAAGATTGGTGGTACAGTAGTCGGATTTTGGAACTGCCTTGGTCACAGATCTGTCTTTAGGCGAATCATACTCTGGTGATCGAGTGAAATGGTGAGTCATGACCACCCACGCTTTCCGGCATGGCACATGATTGATTAATTAATTGGTCACAGATTCTAACTCCTCATAGAAAGAATCCTTCATATCATCAGAGGAAGTGAGTGTCGGTGCATATGTAGTGATAATGGCGGCAAAACCACAAAAGGTTCCAAAGTGTAGGGATAATAGTGTTTCAATACTACCAGCTGGAATTTCAATCATTCCCAGTAGCGAATTCTTCACTGCAAAGCCCACACCATGTTGCCTTTTGTCTGCCTGCTCTCTATCCTTCCAAACAAAGGTGTAATTGTTTTCCCTGAGTGACCCTTCCTCAGCAAGGCGAGTCTCCTGCAGGCCAGCAATAACAGTGTTAAAACTATTAAGTTCGGCATCAATCACAGCCGTTTTTCTCACATCGTCAATATTCGTCAGGTCCTGGACACATGATTCTTACGTTCCAGGTTGCAAGCCGTAGCTTGAAGTTTCTATTTTTATTTTTATTAATACCTGGTTCATTGGTTTTATAGCCTGCGATTCAGATTTTGTCCTAGCCCCAAGCACCCTGATGTTGATTTCCTGATCTAGGTATAATTTGCCATTTACCTCTGATCCTAGACATGTAAAATGGTCTACTATATCTGTATTGGCGTTGTCAATAAAGATTGGTGGTACAGTAGTCGGATTTTGGAACTGCCTTGGTCACAGATCTGTCTTTAGGCGAATCATACTCTGGTGATCGAGTGAAATGGTGAGTCATGACCACCCACGCTTTCCGGCATGGCACATGATTGATTGATTAATTGGTCACAGATTCTAACTCCTCATAGAAAGAATCCTTCATATCATCAGAGGAAGTGAGTGTCGGTGCATATGTAGTGATAATGGCGGCAAAACCACAAAAGGTTGCAAAGTGTAGGGATAATAGTGTTTCAATACTACCAGCTGGAATTTCAATCATTCCCAGTAGCGAATTCTTCACTGCAAAGCCCACACCATGTTGCCTTTTGTCTGCCTGCTCTCTATCCTTCCAAACAAAGGTGTAATTGATTTCCCTGAGTGACCCTTCCTCAGCAAGGCGAGTCTCCTGCAGGCCAGCAATATCAGTGTTAAAACGATTAAGTTCGGCATCAAACACAGCCGTTTTTCTCACATCGTCAATATTCGTCAGGTCCTGGACACATGATTCTTACGTTCCAGGTTGCAAGCCGTAGCTTGAAGTTTCTATTTTTATTTTTATTAATACCTGGTTCATTGGTTTTATAGCCTGCGATTCAGATTTTGTCCTAGCCCCAAGCACCCATTGAAGCAGGCAGGCTGTGGCGGTTCAGCACCCAATTGTCCGGAGGCTGCCCAGCTATAGGCGGACGGTAACTGATCAGTGACACTTGTAGGGTCTCCCACCATCAGAGGCAACCCGTGGCGCCCCATATCTACGCCAACTGACAAGGACTTATAACCCGTAAATGCTACCTCTCGCTTTGATTCCCAGACCAGTTAAGACCAGGGATAGAGTTATACCTCTCCATAGCACAAAGCCTGGGTAAAATATAGAGACCATGTGTTGCCCATGCAGCATGATCCCTCTCTCGGCCTGTCTAGTTCACCCCAGAAGAAAGATAACTGCAATATATCTGGAACAAGACAAGCTGCAGAAGCTGTCGGATCAGCAAACAATGCTCTAACTGTACGCCTGTCAGAGCTTTCATCCTAGATCAGCTGCCAACCAAGGCTCAGTGCCTGGTCTGCCCTGCCATAACATTTTATCTTTAGGTTGCATTTCCTCGCACCAGGATAAGGCGTGTACCCTCCCAATTGTGCTCTTCTGCCCGAAGCCGTTGGCACAATGTGGGGTGTCGGGTTGGTAAGCACCGCCCAACATTCGGCGCTAACAGAAAGCAAGTAGTACCGTCCGCAGCCATTGCGGTAATTCAGTCATATCTGCTAAGACCTGACTCTAAGAAGTCTCTGTCCATGGTACTCTTCGCATTTTGCCCAGAAAACACATTTTCACATATCAGATGTTTTTTTTTTGTTTTTTTTCAGCTTGTCTGCTTATTGTCCACGCTTTACATCCATACAAAAGTACAGGTTCCATGTGGCATCTTAACACTCGTTTTGCTCGTTGCAATTGACATAATTTTATTGGTCAGTATGTTTTTCATCTTGTAAAAGGCTACCTTCGACATGGTGATTCTTGCTCTAATCTATTGAAGGCATCACCCATCAGATATTATGACTGTTCCGAGAGAATTATACCGATTCACTTGTTGAAGAATATTATCATTTACTTGTATATTGCATTGTGGTGTTTCTTTCTTCCTAGTGACGACCATAATCTGTGTCTTTTTATAGTTTAATTCTAACCCTAGTTGTTCACCGTGTGCAACAATCGCATTTACTAATTGTTGCAGATTAAGCTCATTGTCTGCAATCAGTACTGTGTCATCCTGCATATCTAATGTTAGTGATGGTACATCACTCAATTATGATTCCTTTCATATAGTATTCATTTCTGAAAATATTTTCACTGTACAGGGAAAAAAAGATCTGGAGACATTACACATGCCTGTCTCACGTCTCTCTTAATAGGCTGATATTGACTTACTTAAATATCAATACTCTTGACAGCTTATTGTTTCCAATATATGTTTTTTACGAGTCTAAGGACTTTCCCATTAATTTGTAGATCTGCAAGCATCTTTATCATGTTGGCATGTCTTACTTTATCGAAAGCCTTGTGTAGTCAATGAAACAAAGATGTAGGTCTTTGTTGACTTCTATAGAACGTTCAATTCATGATCTCAGCATGTAAACACCATTTACTGTTCCTTTTTCTTCTACTAACCTCCCATTTTTCTTCTCCTATTTTGGGTTGTTTTTACTTCCTAACTCTTTGCATGAAAATTCGTAGCAAAATCTTCTTTATGTACCTACCTAAAATTGTCATCTTCATAATGTGGAGGTCTCTCCCGCGGAGCTCTAAACTCTGACATGTTAATTATCTGTAACATTATCATATGCAGATCAATAAAATAAAGTTAAAACTCATGAGATATAAAGCATCATATAAACATGGAATTCAATATCATGTAGGATATCTCAAAAACCAAGACATTATGTAACCGTTCATGGTTACAGTCTCTAAGAAACAGGTCTCGACCTTGGCAGACACACAGAACACTGAGAAGCCTAACAGCAGATTAGACACATTTGGAGCGACGCATGTTTGGAGTCCTTGGAGAGAAATGCACGTCAACATAGGTATGGATACAGCTAGAAACCCTCAAGAAAACAGAAGAATGGGAAAAGAAAAGGCAGAATTAATTACATGTAATAGCAAATCCAGAGCTGCCTCAGTCAGAACACAAGGACAATATGCAGACGCTAACAAAGAAGTTAAGAAGCACATATGCGCGGATAAAAGACAACATTCAGACATACAGCCAGACAGAGAGGCAGACAAACGCGCATACATACATACAAACATACGACTAGGGAAGTATAATATAGACATAAGTATAGAGGTAGATATATAGACAGACAGAAAGAGACAGGCAGACAAACAGACATAGACAGACAGGCAGTCAGAAAGAAAGACAGACAAACAGACAGACAGTCTGTTGCACCTTGAACCTGTCCGAAATAGTTGGCAAAGCTAGGATGTATCTCATATGAACAGTCTGCGTGTCCCGTATGCATCACACGAACACCCACATAGCTCCATTCTGTATGCGCTCTAAGTTCACCAGCTGTCTCTCTGACACTGGGCAACCAATATCCATACTCAGTTACATAGAGAATCATATGTTGATAGAATATGAACAACATTATTTGCTCCATGTTCATTGCTGCCATGATCTTCAGTGCACCGAGTTCCTTCTTAGATCCAAGACAACTCTGTCCACATGATCGCTGAAGTGGCTTCTGTCCAATGTGATTCCCAGGTACTGTAGACTACTTTTTTCTTTTAACGTTCCTGAAGTTCACTGTGTGATCTCGGGGCTTTAGCTTCAACAATCCTATTATCCACATGGCATCATAAAACCAACGACGTTTTGAGTTGAGACCCAGCCATCTCTGTGCACCAGTCAATTACTTTGTTTATTATCCCCTGCAACTCTTAAGCAATTTGTGTCCTCTCCCTTTCTTGCCTTTATATCTGCAAATGTCAGTATGCTTCCAATCACTGGTGCTTCAATGCTTGCAATTTTGCTTGTGTAAACATTGAATAGCACAGGTGAGATTGCAATAGCGCCTTTTAGTAATCACTGGGAAATACTGCCGCCTCAAGTGTCAATAGACCTTAGTGGAAAGCGACCCTAACTGAGTGACTGTTAAAATCAAACCTTTACTTGATTCAGTGCCAAATAAAAAGTAAGTTTGGACCAGACATGGTACACAATCAAATTAACATGAATTATAATGTAATTTCCTTTCACTGAGCTTTAAAATTGCTGAAGGTATCACGAAACAAAACAAATTCCACAATGACCCTAGTATTTTCGTTCTGTCCAAATTGGAGGTCACATTTGGCGACATACTATTCGTCGGCACTGAATCAGATAACAAACAGATGGACATCGCAAAGCGTTTAGTTAATTTAGATGACGATTCCATGTTTTTGAGTATATTATGAGGAGAAATGATATTACACGTCTAATGATAAGTGGCGATGCTTTGTAGGAAAAGAAGAAACGAAAGACAGATAGATAATTACCTGGATGGCTTTGTCTAACAGCATTCATAATCGAAACAAGGGCACAGACCTGAACTAAGAGAGGTCTTCTTCTGCTTCTTCAGCGTTCCGAGCCATTGAGGTTCTTTGCTGCAGATACAATCTGTCTCCATTCGTCTCTCTGATTCACCTTCTCTTGCCAGTCGTTGATTCCAAGTGCTTGTAGGTCTGTATATGTATAATATATATATATATATATATATATATATATATATATATATATATATATATATATATATATATATATATATATATATTGTCTCTCCACCGTCTTCTTGGTCTACCTCGGGGTCTACGGTCATTTATTTCCTGAGTGTAAGCGAGTTTTGTTTCCCTATTATCTTCCATCCTTTCTATATGCCCCAGCCATTGTAGTCTATTAGCCTTCATGATACCAGTGATTAGCGGGGACTTAAACAGATTATAAATGTCTTTGTTACTTCTTATTTTGCACCCTCCACTTTGTGTATCCCTAATGGATCCAAAGGTGCGTCTTAAAACTTTGTTCTCAAAGGTTTGTAACAAGGCTTCGTCTCCTTTCGTTGTACTCCAGGTTTCAGAACCATACAGCACAACTGGTCTGATCAGTGTTTTGTATATTTGTGATGTTGGTGTTACGAGATAGCGCATTTGATTTTAGTAGATGTTGTAGTGCATAGTATATCTTATTTCCAGAGTTGATTCTAGTTTGTATTTCTTCCCTTATGATGTTGGAGCAGTTGAAGATTGTACCCAAGGTATTTGCATGTTTCCGTTCTATTAAAGGTCATATTATCTATTTGTATGTGGCCAGAGTCTTTAGCCATTCCTTCTCTTGAAATTACCATATATTCTGTCTTATCTTGGTTGATAACCACCCCATCTGTTGGGCTTTTTCCTTTAAGTGAGTCAATATTTCCAATGTCTTTTGTTCATTTTCCCTATAATATCTATATCGTGTGCATAAACAAGCAGCTTGGATGTTCCTCCAATATCACATTCCTCCTTTACCTTCCTTACAACTTTCTCTAGAGCCAGATTGAAGAGTAGCGGCGATAGTGCATCACCCTGTTTCAAGCCAGATGTTATTTGGAAAGGGTCTGATTTCCTGCCTTTATATGTTACTATATTATAAGTATCTTCCATGCATAGTCTGGTCACGTTGATTAACTTCCTTGGTATTCCAAATTCCTGCATAGCATTCCATAGACTATTCCTATGGACACTATCACAAGCCTTTTTAAAATCCACAAAAATGTTATGGAGATCGCTTTTATATTCCCAATTTTTCTCGGTTATTTGTCGTAAGATAAATTTCTTCCCCCCACCACGACAAGGTGGAAACACCATCGGGGGAGAAGCTCATAGAGATAACTGTATCAAATTGTGAACCGGTGTGCTGATGTCGAGGTTGCGGGTTCAGTCCCTTCACCGGTCAGTTGGACTAGCATGTTGACTTCTCGTCCTTGAATTGGGGACGTAAATTACAAGTA